>JADBJO010029818.1:0-7500 GCA_016801955.1 Conus betulinus
CAGAAAAACTACCGGAATATTGTTCTGTGGTGCTTCGTTTTTTAAGAAAAATTCCTGTGCGGATTTTTGGGCTTCCATATCTAGCAAATAGTCCCATTGAGAAAACATATCCAGACATATCAGGAAGAATTAAACCAGTCGAAGAAAGAACTCTGGTGTGTATGCGTCGTTTCCAGATTAACATTTTCTTCCCTTTCCAGCCGCTAATTCTGGTCAATTTTCATTGTGTATAAGAAACAGTCACTGATGAGTTGTAGATTTCGTGTATCAGAACCCTCTTCTGTGTCTATGTCTCCTTATGTGTGTGCGTGTTTGCGTGTGTGTGTGTGTGTGTGTGTGTGTGTGTGTTGTGTGTGTTGTCAGTACAACACTATGTTAATCTGACAGTAAATGGTTTCAGTCAGTCAGTCAGTGTGTGTGTGTGTGTGTGTGTGTGCACGGAAACTCTGCGGCACTACGTCCCATTCGATCACAAACCAGAGAGCAAGGTGAAAAGCCAGGCAAGGGAGGTAACTGCGTAGCATATGACGCGGCCCGAACATAAAGGGTTAGTCTCCCTTCCTCTGTCGTTCGGTTGCCAATTCACTTGGCGTTCGCACTGCTTTGAAAAGCTCTGTGGGAAAAAACGATGTGACGGTTAAGCGCAAAGCTTTGACATCTTCTTTTCACCCTTACTGGTAACTGCCGGCGGTTGTTTTTTTTTTTTCCAATCCTCTGTCGTATACGGTGGTGATCTCAAGCCATTGCACTGAGGACTTGATATCAAAGGACCTTCCGATATGCTCCATATCACATTTTGGGTGAGGTGGAGGTGCCCCCCCCCCCCCCCCCCCCCCCCTTTTTTTTTTTTCCATTTTAATGGTTTTTTTTTTTTTTTTTTGCTTTTGTTTTTGTTTCCTCCTAAAAGTGATTAGTAAATTTCATGTCATCCACTATGACGTTGATGGTAGTAAATTTTCTCTCGGGTCGATCCAACTCGGTTCAGGGTATGGGCTCGATATTGAGTTTCATCCTTGACACATTTTGAATTCGATCTATCATGGCGTCCGTTGTTTAAACTGCTTGCAGCTATAGCCAGTATCCTCGGCGTGGGCTGGGTTTAAAAACGTGACTTGGACTCATTTCACACAGATCGATTAAATGAATAAATGGCGTGTAAACACACACACACACAACCACACAACACACACACACACACACACACACACACAAACATACTCACACAACACACACACCGCGCGCGCGCACACACACACACACCACACACACACACACACACACACACACACACACACACACAACCTGCATTACCAACATGATTCGTAATAGACACATAAAAAATGCAACGATACTTTTTGGTATAATTTAGGTATGTATGTCATTGAGTGTGTGTGATGATGAAATATAACGTTATACTAGCAATAAATTAAGTCCACCCCTACCCCATCCCCTTCTAGTCATTCCAGTTAGAAAACTTAACTATAAAGAATATAACTGAGGAAAAAAAAAAAATTAAAGATAAACACCAATTGAACTACTCAATAAACATTTACATACAGAATCTAGTGCAAAATAATCATTTAGTAAGCATGGTAAGAGTAATGTGTCGATCCATCATTATAACAAGCAATGCCTGAACTTTTAAAAAGTTCTCTTGCTTTTGAACAGTGAATCAGTAAGTGATTGACACTAATAGGTTCACCACATGTGTGTGTTACCATGCGTGTGTATCACTACTTGTGCCTGTGCTGTGCGCGTGTACGCGTTTGGATATAGACGTGCGCGTGAGCGCAGGCACATGCACTTGTGACGACAAAATCTCTGAGCAAGGGCAGTTCAAAAGGTTACACATTGCGAACAGACAGGAGAAAAAGCGACGTGCAGTGGAGATTGTACACAATCCCCTCCATAACTCATACCCACATCTGTAATGTGTCTGACTATGTCTAATCAACAGGAGCTAACCTTCACGCTATTGAACACTAATTCTCTCCGTTGTGTTTCGTCTCCGTCAAAGATTAATTAAAGCAAAATTCTCTGGAAAAAGCAAAAGTTTCTGGAAAACATTTAATGAGGTGGAAAATGCCAAACGCGCATACAACTCGGCGCATCTGTTTTGAAGCGACCCCAACCTTCGTCTTCCATTCAAAGGGAGGTAATCTTGTGGTGTTTTGAATAGGGGTCCTCTATTCTAAACCCCACTGCAGTACTTCCCTTGTTTGTGAAGTGGCGAGGTAGTCAATGCACACATGCGTTTTGCACGGGTCCAGGTGAAGACTGCACACACTGACTCGGAGAAGCAACTACAGCATCAGCAAGTATGAAAATATGCGAAGTTGGTTCGTTCGTCCGTCGATTCGACGAAGGACCATTTCAGTCATCTTGGGGTTGAGGGGAGTGGGGGGGGGGGGGGGGGGGGGGGGTGTAGGAGGGAGGAGGGGTGTGATATCATTTATGGATACACAGGTGGCTGATTAAGCCGATGTGTGCGCGGAATGTGCGGTGACAGCTTGAACAGGCAATGTGGAAGGCCTGCACTTGCTTGCTGGCGCGGCAGCACTTGTAATAATGGTAGTAGTAGTAGTAGTAGTAGTAGTAGTAGTAGTAGTAGTAGTAGTAGCAGCAGTAGTAGTAGTAGTAGTAAAAGTAGTAGTTAGTAGTAGTAGTAGCAGCAGCAGCAGTAGTAGTGGTAGCAGTAGTAGTAGTTTGTAGTAGCAGTAGTAGTAGCGGTAGTAGTAGCACTGGTATAGTAGTAGTGGTAGTAGTAGTAATGGTGGGGTGGTGGTGGTGGTGGTGGTGGTGGTGGCAGCAGCGCAAGTGCAGCAGCGCAAGCAGCCGTAGCAGGCCAGTGGCTGTGGCAACAACATCGCCAGCTGTAGAAGTAGTACAAGCGGTGGTAGTGACAGCAGTGGCCAGTCCTCACAGAATCAACGGCAGCAGTGCAAGCACCAGTAGTATCAGCAACACAGCAATAGCAGCAGCAGTTCCAATACTAGTAGCACCAACAGCTGCTGCTGCATCAGGAGCAATAGTAGTGTAGTAGTAGTAGTAGTAGTAGTAGTAGTAGTATTTGAGGGGGCGGTGGTGGTGGTGTGGTTGTGGTGATGATGGTGTGGTGGCGCGGTGGTGGTCCAGTGATGATGGTGGTGGTGGTGGGGGTGGTGGTAATGGTGGTGGTAAGTTTTAAGTTGGATAGAGCCAGTGAGGGATGGGAAATGACGCCGTGAAGCGTGTGAGGGGAATGCAGGCATTTCCCCCAAAAACACCCTCGCATGTCCCGTTATAACAAATTCACTGGAAATCAAACACACAGAACACTGTTCACCTCCACAACAACGACAAAAAGAAACAGATTCAGTGCGTATCACACGTTCTCACGCCCCCCCCCCCCCCCCCACCCCCCCCCCCAACCCTGGCTCGCTTCCTCGCCTTTCTGCCCACCAGTCGATCAAACAACCAGATGTCCTCCCTCCAACGGAGTGAGTTGGTCGCTGATTTCTGAAATCGGAGAAGGTTCTTACTAGCTGTAGCTTCACAGAAAAAAGGACCGACTCGGATTCCAGAGTTATCTTTGTCTCCCTACAGATTGCTCCCAAACGGAGATGTGGAGTCCTAGACTGTGGCGGTGAGTTACAAACCTGTCGTGTTGACCAGGATGAAGCGTGAGCCTACACCGACCGCGCGTCGAACAAGTGCAAGAAGACAACTAGAACGAGGACGACCTCCTCAAGACGGAAGGAAATGCCTACCCTTGGATCAACTCGAAAAGGAGCTGCTGTCCAGAACCCTGACCCAAAGACCCTTCAAACGTGGAGACTTGGTGGACGATGTCGTGGACAGTGTGTTTCACCTCCGTTTTGCTGGAATGCACCTGCTGTTGGCGCTGTCTGTTCCCGCGCATCGCATCACACGGTCGGCGAAAAAACTCAAAGAAAGAGGACCCAGCAGTGGGCGGGATGACGTCACGCGATTCCAGGACGACATGACCTTCAAGAGGATCGTGAGCTTCTTGAGCTTTGAGATCGACGATGATGAAGAGAAGAGGTCTGGAGAAGACTGGCTGAGTTACTGTTTGAATCACTTGGCCGGATCGAGGCGCAGCGTGCTGAACATGATAGACTACCACATCGTCTTGTCCATACAGTACCACGCCGCCTTTCTCCTTAGTGTACGGGAATCACACGTTGGATTCGTTCTGCTTTGTGTCCGAGGGTTTTCTATCAGGTCTTATTGGAGTGGTACCATTTCCTGCAGGCTTTCCTGCAGATGGAGAACAGGTATGTTCAGGACCGGAACATCCAGAGGTGGTGGATGTGTGGGGAGGCTTTGACGCCGGAACGGTGTCATGACGAGATGACATGTTTCTGGAGGTGACGGACACGGGTGGAGAAGTTGTTACATAGAAAGGACACTGGCGGTACAGAGTGCCGTTGGTAGTACTCAGTACAGAACCATGCCCATCTGCATCACACACACACACACACACACACACACACACACACACACACACACACACACACACACACGCATACACACAAGAAATGGATTAAAAGATAGTACTTTTTTCTTCTCTTTTTAATATTTAGGAACTCTTTTTTTTTATAAAACATTTTACCCCTGAACAAATGTTTTGCGTGTTCGTCAAAACCGTTTTTTGCAGTGCACTCTGATATGTCCGTATTTCATGACTGCGTGCACTGTCAGTGAATCATTCAGAGTATTTCATTATTACCCCTGTTATTACTCTGCCGAATATTGTGTGTACGATAGGCTAGATATATCTCTGTACTTCTCTATGTCTCAGTTACGTCATATTAATTTTCCATCGAGGGCAAACTGCCACTAGACTGATATATACATTGAAATTGTAAAGGCAGTTGTGCAAGATGAATTTGTGGACAACAAACTCGTCTTGCATGTTGTGTAAGGATTCCCTTTCTTCCCCCCCTCCCCCCTCTGTCCCTCTTTTCGTCGCCGTGTTAGAAACACTGACTATACAACAGGGGAATGCCGACAGAATTGTCCACCAATTGAAGAAAACATTGCGGCCAATCGACGTCATTGAATTGTACATTCCACGGCGTCTTCTGTCCAGTCGTAATTACATGAGAAAGTGAGAAAGATTCCCTTTGTGACCCTCTCCCGTACGTATGTCTTTCCGTCAAATTTTGTCAATGAAAGTTTCGCACCGCTGTTTCGTGCCAAGGAAATATTCGATGCCATGAGATTTCACTAAAAACTTCCTTCAGTACTCCCCCCCCCCCCCCCCCCCCCCCCCCCCCCCCCCCCAATCATTTGCGCCGAAGAAGGTTTGAAAGTAATCTTTTCATTATCAGTCATCCGGCTGTCGTTGTCATCTGATCCGAGTGATCCACAGAATAAAATACAAATTTGTAGGTAGATCTCTCATGGCATTGCCCGATCAAATTCAGCTTTGCTTTATAACCCTCGTCTTGTTACAAGATATGACTTCGGTAGAATTTTAAAAGTTATTCGTGTATCCTTGCATCCAGTGTCCCGTGGTGTATGAAATCATTCCTTATATGTGTCTCGGCAACCAAACTGAGCCTGATCTTCGACAGAAAGAATCTGTTGTATGATAGAGGAGTACGAATATTAAAATCCGCACAAAGTGCCTCACTGGGCTCCACAACAATGAATTTTGAATTTCAACATAACCTGTCATGAAGACTTCCTTCCTTGCTTCTGGTTCCTCTCTCGTCTAATCCTTCTTCTCTCTCCCTATACTTGTCTTCACCTCCACCCCCATATCTTCTCCCTCCCCCCCCGAAACGAAACGAAACGAAATTTTATTTTACCAGGATAATAGGATAAGTATTATAAATACTTTTTTCCACCAGTCCTGGGGACACATACACACACTCAAATATGTACAGAATAACCAATTAATTAATTCGCTATATACAACTGAAGTCAATATCATTGACAAAATATGAGAACTAACAATACTATAAATGCATCAGGGGGAGGGGGGGGAGGGGAGGTTGGAAAAGGGAGGGGGAAGGCAGAGAGGGGAAAGTGGAGAATAAAGGGGGGAGGACTTGGGATGGGGAAATGGAGGGGGAGGGGGTAAGTGAAGCAGGGAAGTTATGGAGGGAGGCATCGATGTATGGACATATTCATAAAGTAATCAAGGCATAAAGTAGGGAAGGTAATACACGGGTGGCACATACAACGCATTTGCATTTTATAACAAAAACATCAACTTTGATATCTGACGGGGAGATATTTCTCGCTCTAGATGATGAAAAACGGCCAGTGTCTTCGTGCTTGGGCGTGGGAGCATAAAACGGGTATCGAGTATCGATGTGTAGGTCCGAGTCATCTTTCGATGTGACAGAGAGTGTGTTCTTGTGTGAAACGGTTTGTGGTAAAGTTATCACAAAGATTTCGACCACGGACATTAGGATTGCTATCATGTGGTTAAAGGAGAAGGAGGCGGGCGGGGGGGGGGGGGGGGGGGGGGGGGGGGGGGGGGGGGGGGGCCGCAAGGGGAGAGGTAGGACATCGGAATATTACAGCGCCTCCTATATTTTTTCTTTATTTTTTCTCCTCTGTTCTCCGTCTTGTCACAGCGCAGTTGGAGAGACTGATTGCTGAGACGTTCAGATACACGCATGCATACGCCAGAAAACGCATAGACACGCGTGCGCGTACGAACACACGCGCACACATACGCACGTAATCAAGCATGCACGCACACACACATGCGCTCACGCGCGCGCCCACACTCACTCACACACACACACACACACACACACACACACACACACATGCCCCACAAACGCGCCCCCGCTCGAGCAAGCGCATACGCAGGCACGCACGCCGTACGCATATGTATATTAGACCACACACACCACAGAGAGAGAGAGAGAGGAGAGCGAGAGGTGAGGAGAGAGAGGAGAGAGGCGGAGAGAGAGAGAGAGAGACAGACACGGACAGACAGACAGAGAGAGAGAGAGAGAGAGGAGAGAGAGAGAATTATTTCAATGTCTTTATCGGCTGTTTCAGGACTGGTTAGGGAGAAGTACAGCGATAACCACAGCATACCATTATCTTATGAAATTGTTTGTGTGGTTCATAGTATGAAATAGAATCCGCAAGTATGTCGCGAATTGCTTTGTTTTGAACCACTTATCTCCAGAGTTGTTGGACGTCTGAGTGTAGATATACTGTCATCATGAGCTTTTACAGAGACGGCGTCAAGAGGAAAATAGAAGCCGTTGGTAAAAAGCCTGTCGTGTTTTAACGGTAATTACCTTTCCCTACTACATTCACTTCAAACTGTTTGCTGGTCGATTAACTGACCTACAATCCACATAGTTCATCAAGAAACCTTCATTAGTTGTTTCTCCTAGTTTCCTAGTATATCTACAGAGAGAGAGAGAGAGAGAGAGAGAGAGAGAGAGAGAGGCACATGCGCGCGAAAAGCTTGTCAGGGGATGTAAAACTGTGTACGATAGAAAGAGGCCCACACTC
>JADBJO010029818.1:10000-18598 GCA_016801955.1 Conus betulinus
GGGACTGGTGAGTTCTTTCTGTGCCAGTTCACAGTCCATCAACAAGGCTTGACAGCACTGTGTAGTAATATTCTGGTAATGGTGCGTCTTTCTGTGCCAGTTCTCACTGCAACATTCTGCGGCTGGCGAGTCTTTCTGTAGGCAGTTCACACCGGAACATTCCGCGATTGGTGAGTCTTTTTTACCAGTTCACACTGCAACATTGTGCGACTGGTGAGTCTCTCTGTACCAATCACATTGTAGCAGTCTGGGATTGGTGAGTCTTTCTGTACCTATTTCACATGTAGCAGTCTGAGATTGGTGAGTCTCTCTGTACAATTCCCAGTGCAATATTCTGCGTTTGGTGAGTCTTTCTGTTACCAATTCATCCTGCAACATTCTGCGATTAGTGAATCTTTCTGTGTCAATTCCCAGTGCAACATTCTGCGATTGGTGAGTCTTTCTGTGCCAGTTCACAGTGCAACATCCTGCGATTGGTGAATGTCTTCTGTGCCAATTCACAGTGCAACATTCTGCGATTGGTGAGTCTTTCTGTGTCAATTCACAGTGCAACATTCTGCGATTGGTGAGTCTTTCTGTACCATTCTACAGTGCAACATTCTGAATTGGTGGTGAGTCTTTCTGTACCAATTCACATCGTAACATTCGGGGATTGGTGAGACATGTATCATAAGATCGTTCAGGTAATGAGTGTGGTTTTGTCTTTGAAACGTATAAGTAGACTTCTGATGTGATGAAGAGTGGTTTCTCTTTGATCTGTCCCATGGAATCGATCAGTTATTCACGTGTCGGGTTTACGTTTTGGCATGTATCATGAAATCGATCAGGTAACGAGGCATGGGTTTATCTTTGACATGTCTCAGGAGATCGATCAGATAATGAGGTATGGGTTTATCTTTGGCATGTCTCAGGAGATCGATCAGGTAATGATGTGTGGGGTTTATTTTGGCATTTCTCATAAATCGATCAGATAATGAGGTATGGGTTTATTTTGGCATGTCTCATAAGATCCATCAGATAATGAGGTATGGGTTTACTTTGGCATGTCTCATAAGATCGATCAGATAATGAGGTATGGGTTTATCTTTGACATGTCTCAGGAGATCGATCAGGTAATGAGGCATGGGCTTATCTTTGGCATGTCTCAGGAGTCGATCAGATAACGAAACGCGTGGGTTTATTCTGGCATGTCCCATGAAAATCGATCAGGTAAGGAGGTGTGGACTTGTCTTTGATATCTGTCTGGCTTGATTCTGACATGTCTCATAGAATCGATGAGGAATCACGAACGGCCATCATTCAAAAAGATTTGAAAGAGTTTTCAGAGCACAAAACAGAAGAATGATCCACGAAAAACAACAAACAAACAAAGAAAACAAGCAGTAGACGCCATTGAAAGAAACACAACAATGATGTAAATACAGAGTCAAAAAGTGCCAGTTTTGCATGTTTCTGTTCTGGAATTGACCATAAGAGTTGAAAGCCAGTGAGGTATGGCTCTGTCATGATGAGAACTCAATGAGGTATGGCTCTACCAGGATGAGGAGCCAATAAAGTAGTGCCCCATTATTGAAATGAATAATGAGTTGGAGGAGCCGATGAGGTGCGGCTCCATTGTTGAGATGTACCGTGAGGACCCAGTGAGGTGTGGCTCTGCATAATGAAGAGCCAGTGAGGTGTGGCTCTATCAGGATGAGGAGCCAATGAGGTAGTGCTCTGTTATTGAAATGAATCATGAATATGAAGAGCCAATGACAAACGGCTCTATTATCGAGATGTATCATTAGGACCCAGTGAGGTGTGGCTCTATAATTGAAACGTATGATGTTAATGGGGAGTTAGTGTGGTGTGGCTGTATCATTGAATTGCTCGATAAGGATGAGAAACCAGTGAGGTGTGGCATTGTCACTGAAATGGATGATGAGGATGAGAAACCAAACAGATGTGGTCCTGTCATTGAAATGTATGATGAATATGAGGAACTCGTGATGTGTGGCTCTGTCATTGAAATGTATGATGAGGATGACGAACTCATGAGGTGTGGTGGCTGTCATGAAAATGTATGATGAGGATGAGGAACTCATGAGGTGTGCCTCTGCTATTCAAATGTATGATGAGGATGAGGAACTAGTGAGGTGTGGCTCTGTCACTGAAATATATGGTGAGGATGAAGACCCCATGAGGTGCGGCTTTGCTATTGAAATGTATGATGAGGATGAAGACCCCATAAGGTGTGGCTCTGTCATTGAAATGTATGATGAAGATGAAGACCCCATGAGGTGTGGCTATGTCATTGAAATGTATGATGAGGATGAAGACCCCATGAGGTGTGCCTCTGCTATTGAAATGTATGATGAGGGATGAAGGCCCAGTGAGCTGTGGCTCTGTCATTGAAATGTATGATGAGGATGAAGACCCCATGAGGTGTGCCTCTGCTATTCAAATGTATGATGAGGATGAGGGACTCATGAGGTGTGGCTCTATCGTTGAAATATATGATGAGAATAAGGAATCAGTGAGGTGTGGGCTCTGTCACTGAAATGTATGATGAGGATGAAGACCCCATGAGGTGTGACCCAGTGATAAGCAGATCGATTGTTGAGGTATAGATGATAATGATGGGGTCCACTTGATCTTGAAAATGTATGAGGGTAAGGACCTAATAAGGTGTGGATCGTTTATTGAAATAGATAATGAAGATGAAAAACCAATGAGATCTCATGGTGACCTCAATTTCGATGTCCTCTCCACGTCTGTGGCCTTGGTTTGTTTCCGTCCGGGTCACCGGTATCGGTGAGTCCATGGGGGGCTATCGTTGGACGGACGTGGTGGCGCCCTCCGGAGGGAGAGCTCACTCACGCCGGCTCCGCGACTAAGCAATTATTGTCGTCAGTAGGCGGCTTAGTAGGTAGTGTCCTGCATATGTTAGATCAGAACACAGGCGCCACTGAACACCACTGAAGTGACTCGGCAGCAGTGCAGTGTGTCTTCTCCGGTGGGTTGCCTCTTGACGACTTGACATTGACTGCTCCCTGTGGATTGCCGGTGCGGGGCTGTGGCGGGGCCGACCGGGCTGTGGCTGTGGACGGGGTGTCAGAATGAGCGGCGTGGGTGCACTGCCTCTGAGGTGGCGCAGAGGTTGGGATAGCAAATAAAAAAAAAAAAAAAAGAAAAAGAAAAAACCAATGAGATATGACACTATCATGGAAAACATCACAAGGATTGGGAGATAGTGAGATGTGTGTGAAGGAAGCGTGGGAGGGGGAGTGGGGGTGGGGTGGTGGATTGGGGGGAGCAGATACGGAGATGGGTAGAGGATGAGAGATAAAACACCGTAACATGCTAAGGGTGGGATCCCCTCTCATTGATCTACAGAAGAGACAGTAACGCTACAATGTTTCCTGTGAAGATGTGTCCATGTACTTGTTTGTCCGATCCGCGGCCTGGCGTTCTATTCCCATTCACGACAGTCGCGCTGGAAGAGATCCCCCTTTCTTTCTTTGTCAACATCTGGGCAGATTCCACACCCTTCCTAGTCCTTTGATGACGCTTTCAACTAGAGTCTCCTTTCGCTGGAAAGGTTTACCCCGTGGGGATACCAGGGGGTCTTTAATAGTTCCCCATCCTTCTGGATATTCTGTGCTAGTGACGTCCCCTTTTCCTTTCGCTCTCAGTAACTTTGTCTCCTCCTTTGCTGTACTGTCGTCTACTGTCCCTTTCTGTCTACCATATCTTTTATCTATCTTTTTCCACAACCTCTTCCCACAAATTACTGCACTCAACGAAGTCAGAGTGAACCGACTATACTCTCGAGTATAGTGTGAGTATCCCAACAGGGTAAAACGGGTTCACACGCTACCAGATTCTGGAGCACTGAAGAAGGGTGGAAAGCTATCCAACGGTATGGTGTTGGTTTTTAATTGAATTTGCTCTATATCTACCATTGCGTAAACTGTCAGTATAATGTACATAATTACATCCTAGAGCACGATATAAGCAATGAACTTGCTGTTGCTCTATTGATGGGTAAATTTGTCACATTATGATTTTCAACAAAGTCCTGTTTTAAAACAAGGGTAGTTTCATCAATGATAAGTGGGCCTAAAAATGCAACGACCAAAGAATCATTCACATTTCATGCTACGTTTTAATAAACCACTTGGCTGTGACTGCATGGGCTTCAACCTGTTACTTACTGCGAAAAATCTGTTAAATCAGACTGATACGAGATGTGTTTTCTTTCAAGACACATAAGCTGCATTTTTTGCAACGATGTTGTAAACGATTCCCTCCCTTCGTGCGAATGTAAAACAGAATCATAGGTAGGGTTCCTTCTAAGATGTTGTACACATGCGGACATTCGAGGGGGAAAACATCTCGTATGATAATATTAAAACAGCCCATACAGATTTGTTTCCGTCTCTCTTACTTCAAATCACAAATCAACATCGATGCTTCTAGCTTCCGATGATGTGACAGAACATGCCACATTTGTATTCAATGGGAAGCGGGGTTTTGTTTGTTCCCAGCCGTGTAGACTGGTGTCACGTGAGAAATCAAACTCTTCCCTTCATTCAGTGTGACAAGTGTCCACAGCTGCTTTGGTCGGCCCCTCCGCAGCCCCGGCACCGGCAATCCACAGGGAGCAGTCAATGTCAAGTCGTCAAGAGGCAACCCACCGGAGGAGACACTGCACTGCTGCCGAGTCACTTCGGTGGTGACCAGTGGCGCCTGTTCTGATCTAACATACGCAGGACACCACCTACTAAGTCCCCTACTGACGACAATAATTGCTCAGTCGCGGAGCTGGCGTGAGTGAGCTCTCCCTCCGGAGGGCGCCACCACGTCCGTCCAATGACAGCCCCCATGGACTCGCCGATACCGATGACCCCGACGGAACCAAACCAAGGCCACAGACGTGCAGGGGACATCGAAATTGAGGGTCACCATGAGAGCTGGGCATGAAGGGCCACAGAATGTGAGACATTTTTTTTTTAAGGCTGATCGATGAGAATGAGGATGATTAAGATGATGTTACGGATTTCCATTTCGGTCTGAGACTACATGACAGGGCTGTACTCTACGCTTCCTTTCATAATATATCCCCGGCGTCAACCAGGCCCGAGAGATACAGGCAGTGTTGGGGAAAATTTGAGCAACACTCTCAGAAACGCATCCATTAAGTGAATGAAACTCGACTGTGTGGTCCCAGTCTTCCCAACTGAGTCCACAGCAAACTAAACTCAGGTTAGGAGCCGGTCGGGGCAGAAAAACCCACGTGACTCAGATGGGATTCGAACCCACGACCTCCCAGCCGGGAGTCCGCGACGCTAACCACTTCGCCACGGCGGCTGGTCAAGTGTCTAAAGTTAATCTCATAAACTATGCACACAGTGCTCACTCTCGTTTTCGCTTTGCCATGATATCATGTCCTGTTAAACGGTTGTTTTTGCTGTGGTTTCACATTCACACCTCATTCAGTCAATGGTTTTCTCGCATTTCCATTTTTAAAGAGTGAAATGATATCAAGCTCCACAGTTCGCCCTGATTTACACATGTAAGGATAATAAGTGACTTGGTTTGTGTTTTGATTCGAGCTGAAATCTTAACAACATTGTATACACTCATTTTTTTCGGGGGAGGGAGGGGGGGGGGGGGGGGGGGTGTAAGGTGGGTCGATCAATGTGACATATTCCTTCGATAACATCATATGATCAGTTAAATGCCTCTGTCTTGTGAGCAGTCAGCCAGTGAAATGGTCCCACTGCGGGGTATCCTTTTCCAAATCAAACTTAGTGTTATTTCATTACGTTAAATTTCCCTGTCCAAAAATATTTGCCTGTCAATCGTTTATTCAGATAAACCCGTAGAATTCAATGTGCACACTTACTAATCATACTACATTTTCGTGGTGATCCGGATTTTTCAGGCTCCCCTGTGTTTGCACTGACGTTGAAGTGATGCCTTTGACCAATCTTCAGAAGGAAAAATACACTGTGAAAAAAAGAAGAAAGAAAAATGAATTAAACGCGAAAAGGGGAACATTTGAGAGAGAGAGAGAGAGAGAGAGAGAGAGAGAGAGAGAGAGAGAGAGAGAGAGAGAGAGAGAGTTAAAATACGAAAAGAGGAACTGAGAGAGAGAGAGAGAGAGAGAGAGAGAGAGAGAGAGAGAGAGAGAGAGAGAGAGAGGATGGTGAGTTCAACTGTACACAATACTGTAGTCTGCTAGTGTGCACGTGTTTGCTTGTCTGGTGTCTCTGAAACGTAGTGGAGCACGTACATACAAGCATAGGCACACAATCATGGACCGGTGGTGTGTGTATGTATGTGTCTGTGTTCGTGCGCGCGCGCGCGCGCGCGCGCGCGCGCGCGCGTGTGTGTGTGTGCGAGTGTGTGTGCGTGCGTACGCGCGTGCGTGCGTGCGTGCGTGCGTGTGTGTGTATGGTGTGTGCGTTCGTGCGTGCGTGCGTGCGTGCGTGCGTGTGTGTGTGTGTGTGTGTGTGTGTGTGTGTGTGTGTGTGTGCGTGTCTGTGTGCGTGCATGCGTGCGTGCGTGTGTGTGTGTGTGTGTGTGTGTGTGTGTGTGTGTGTGTGTGTGTGCGTTGCTGTTGTTGTTGTTGTTAGTAGTGGTGTGGTGGTGGTGGTGGTGGTGTTGCTGTCCTGCAGCTGCTGTTTTTTTTCTACCACTGATATCATTGATCTGATAGTAGACTACATTATAATTCATTTTCAGTCTAAAAGCATAAACACACACGCAAAGAAGCATCAACGTAAATGAACATGTAGATAAATGAGCCCACCAGAGACATTTCGGTCGGAGTTTCGTTTCATCGACGATTAAAGTCAGTTCATCTGGAAAATACCCCAAATGTTCCTGTAAACGCGACACGCTATCACACACACACACACACACACACACACACACACACACACACACACACACATGCACGCACACGAGTTTGAACTTTTCAAGCAATTTGAGGTTCTCATTTCACGGAGTAAATAAGCTTTGTTTCAAATGTAGTCAACTAAAACCATAGAGAGCCCTCGGACTCTTCAACGGTCGGACTCTGAGCAAGAGGGTGTTTACTGAGATCGCTGAAACTGTGTCAGCTGGCCTCTACAAAACTATTTCACCCAAAACTATTTCAATCCAGAACTGTTATTCAATCAAACTAACCTGAGATGACATGTAAAAATGTAGGCTAATCGAAAAAAATAACGCCATTACTAATCGCACCTCTACAAAACTATCCAAAACTATTTTTCCATCAAACAGCCGGAGCTGACATCTAAACACGAAAATCTGTCGCCATGACTAATCGTACCCCGGGTTGGTAGGAAACATGAATCTTACACAGAACAGATAGAACAGCCTGAAATTCTTCTTCCACAAAGATTCCGGTGAACGAACAGTAAAAGCTTTCTCCTATTCTGTTGCCCCCTGCCTCCGTCTCTCTCTCTCTCTCTCTCTCTCTCTCGACTGCTCGTCACCAAGCACACACGGTGACAGTCATTGACGCATGCGCGAACAGGCACCGTCGCACGCGCTATTGACGACGGCGCGCGAAAAGAAAGCAAAGTCGTCTGCTCCCTCCCTTCTTCCCTTGCAAATACAGCGGCGTGTCGTCTGTTGTGTCTTTGTATGGGGGAGACTGGATCTGCCGGAGTGCGCGGAGACCCGGAGCCTGGCATCACAGTAACCCAGCCACACAGAGTGAGGCCAGGAAGAGAAGAGAAGTGGAGCTTGCTGACCTTTGTCACCGTAGACTTTTCAGTGTCACGTTCGTTGAGAGTGTCACTGACGCCTTTGATGAAATCGAACTCGATTGGTGTGTTCATGTGTTTTGTGTGCACCATGAACTTATGTTTCATAATTTGGAAGACTTTTTCAAATTTTGTGCTACACGAGTGAATGGACGTCCAAGTGAGGGTAAGTACTTCTGTTGTTTATTTTTTTTTTTGTCTTTGTTCGTCAGTTAGCCGCGCAAGTGCATCAGCAATATAAATCTAAAGTAGGCCATTTTATTAGGCCAGACGAAGTCGATTATTCAAGGTAATGACTGACACAGTCGCAAGTCTATGCACTCTTTCGTATTGACTCGTACAGTGAACATCAGCACGTAAATAAACGTCACACTGCATGATGCGAAGAGTCAGTGGCTCAAACAATGACGTGTGCTCGCGTGCTCGCAGCAGACGTGCACGCACGTTAGCGCCAGCACGCCAGCATGATCACATGCACACACACACACACACACACACACACACACGCGCGCGCGCTTATAGCCTACGTGTGCACACTCGAACGCGCGCGCGCACGCGCGCGCGCGCGCGCACACACACAACACACACACACACACACACACACACTGTACATGCTTGCGTCTTAACAAAAACTGGATTTGAATGTGAGCTCATTAGGTCTGTATCAAGGCCTACAGTTATCTTCAGCCATAATGATTGTATCAGCTGTGATCCGTATGGTGTGACCTTGTTAAAGGCCAAGGTCATTAAGTGACATGATGACATGACCTGCAGAGGTTTCCATCGCATGCGCTAAGCAGAAAGAAAAGACAGAAACTGATCAATGTGATCG
>JADBJO010029820.1:0-18596 GCA_016801955.1 Conus betulinus
AGCTAGAGAGAGCTACAGTAGAGACATAGACAAGACAGAGCAAGAGACAGATACGGTGGGGGTGGGGTGGGTATGGGCTGGTCCTGAAACCGCAAAGCTTGGTGACTAAACTCAATAAACAAGATCCTCCGGGGCTACTTAACACCTGTCCCCCCCCTTCCTTCCCCCCTCCCCCCCCCCCCCATCCCCAACTTTCCCCCCCCCCTCTTTTCCCTGCCCCTCCCCCCCTAAAACTTTCACACCCCCTCCCTCTCTCCCCCAAACAACCCCCCCCCCCCCACACCTCCCCACCCCCCCCCTGTCCCTCCCAAACATACCCCCCCGTATGTCCTGGTTTGTGTAGTCTTGAGGGTCACCCTGCCCTTGTGATTTTCGGCTCTCTGCGTCTTCACGATGACATCATATCCTTAGTGCACCAGAAGATCATGTAACGACAGAGCAGAGTAAAACTGATAAACCTACTGAATGTCTCGACTTGGCGTGATCAACACTGATGATGCATGCAGGAACAAAGGGTTTTTGTCCGACCAAATGTGACGCCGTTTCTTCTCAGTCTGTCTGTCTCTGACTCTGTCTCTGGTTTATTTGTCTGTGTGTTGTCTGGTCTCTTTTGCTGCCTATCTGTTTGTTTGTCTGTCCTGCTTCTGTCTGTCTGTCTGCCTGCCTGCCTGTCTGTCCTGTCTGTCTGTCTGTCTGTCTCTCTCTCTCTCTCTCTCTCTCTCACTCTCTCTCTCTCTCTCTCTCTCTCACACACACACACACCACACACACACACACACACACCTGCATGACGTACGCACGCATACATGCATGCTGTCATGCATATATGTACGCATAGAAAAAATGCACATGCATGCACGCATGCACGGCACGGACGCACACAGACACACCACACACACACACACGCGTGCATGCACGCCACGCACGCAACGCGCGCAAGCGCGCGCACTCGCAGGCACGCACGCACACACACACACACAACACACACACACACACACACACACACATGCATGGACCCGTACGGCACGCATACATGTACGCATAGACAAAAAGCATGCACACGCCATGCACACGTCACGGAACGCACATAGACACACACACACACGCGTGCATGCACGCACGCACGCATTCGCGCAAGCGCGCGCACGCACGCACACACCAACACACACACCACAAACACACACACACACACACCACACAATGCATGGACCGTACGCACGCATACATGCATGCATGCATACATGTACGCATAGAAAAGCATGCACAACGCATGCGGCGTCACGGACGCACATACACACACCACGACGCATGCACGCACGCACGCTCACACACGCGCGCGCGAGCGCGCGCGCGCGCAACCACACGCACACACACACAACACACACACCCACAACACCCACAACACACACACAACAACACACAGCACACACATACACACACACACACACACACACCACACACACACACACACCTACACGCACGAACTCTGCAGCAGCTGTAGATCTGTTCGTTTGTAGCTGCTGCTTGATAGAGAGATAAAATATTCTTGTCGTCTGCTGTACTTCTACGATGATATTAACTGTTTTCTTTCGAATACATTGATTTGTGGCTGTTATAAGCAAATCATTCTCATCATCATACCATCGTCAATATCAAATTATTACAATAACAACCGCAACAGCAACAACAACCACAACATAGCATCGGTCTAATTGACTTTTTGATATTAGTATGTTGCGAATTGTGAGCATCTAGCTAGATATTGTCCCTATGAAGATAAGATAACCAACTTCTTATTTCTTCCAAGTCCACTTTAAAACAAATAATGTTCGTTCATTGCTTCTTTTCGACCATTTTCCTCGTCATTCCCACACATAGGATCGACCAGACTGTGCTTTTTAATTCTCGCTCCATTTCCAGAACTACAACACAACCTGTCGCCTTGCTATTCTAAGATCAGGGGTCATACTTAATCATTTGCCCCATTACTTAAAAGCATTCGCTCCAACGCAATCTTAAACTTAACACTGCAATATTCCGACAAGCTTTGAAGAGTGTACCTTTACAAATGCATACCAGGCCAACGTATAAATCGACCAGACAAGGAAGGAATTATGGCCTTCTCCTTCCTGACAAACACTGCAGGTGTCTGTATCTCCCAGACCAGATTGAAGCCGAGACCGGTTGGATGGAAGAAAAGCAGCATAGTACACAGCTCCTGTCTTAAAAAAAAAAAAAAAAAAAAAAAAACCCTAAACCACTTCATAGCGGTCTTCTGTCTTTTTTCCTTTTTTTTTCAACATCATCTCAATACTACTGGACCAGTTATATTTCTTAAAAAGTTCTTGAATTCTATGACCCTCATTATTGATGCCTGCTCTCATGGTGACCTCATTGCTGGTTGCTGTCTCCGTCTCTAGGTCTCTGTCCGTGGTACACTTGGTGTCAAAGGCTTCAGCACGGGCTTCGATTACACACAACGCTGTTGGTGCCAACGTGGTGGCGGTCTTCCCGAGGGCGACGCTCGACCGCTCACGCAGTCTCTGAAATATGGCAGGTTGTTGTTTGTTGTCTGTAGGAGGATGTTACACGAGGTCATCATGCCCGTGTTAGAAGCACCTCGTTGAACATCACCGAGGTGACTCTTGGCAAGCAGGTGCAGGTTTTTCCCATCTGGCGGTGGGTGACGCATGACGGCTTGAGATATTGGTTTGCATCACTGGGAAAAGCAAGTGCTGAAGCTCCCTGCGGAACAACAAGACCCCCCGTGCTTGGATTGCTGTCTCAACAACCTGGAGGTGGCTTTCACGAAAACCGTGGTTGGAAACGTAAAACGGGGTGTAGGATCATCACGGAACAGGCGTGGAATATAGACTGAGAACGCCTACAGATCAAGGGGGAGTAGAGAGAGTAGAGAGAGTAGGGTGGTGTGAGTTAGAATGAAGATTGTAGAGGAGAGAGACAACCAGCAGGGGCACAGAGAGACCCGAGACCGACAGATAGACCAGAGACCGAGAGATGTTTGCTCCCATGTTATACATGTTTTCTCGATGTCTCCCTCAAACTGCATACACGCCCTACACCCCCACTCCCTCTTCCTTCCACTCCTCCCACCCAGGACTCCCCTTGACATATTATTTTCTTTACTAGACAATCATTTTCTTTCTCGTATAGAAGCGGAGAGACACCCAAGAGGTTTGCTGCTCCAGAAGAGTACTGCTTTCTATATTGCACTTTCAGATGGACGCCATTGGAGAGCGGTTTTGACTGGTAAAACCCTCAGTCTGACATTTGTAGCTTATAATACCAGCACACTAATGTCAAGATGGGAAAAGAAGGAGGGGGGGGGGGGGGTGTGAGGGGATAAAGGGAGGGAAGGGCCTGCAAAATGCATGGGAATGGATGTATGTGTGGTAGGGGGAGGGGAACGAAAAAGAGGGAGGGGGCATGGTGGGGGGGGGGGGGGGGGCGAAAAAGAGGGAGGGTGTGTGTGGTGTGTGTGTTGTGTGTGTGTTGTTGGGGGGAGGTAGTTCAGAGCTGATGTCATTCAGAGCCAGGTCTGCAGACATGTCATTACCTTTCTCTCCACTCGTTTTATACTGTCATGTCCCCCCCCCCCCACCTCTGTCTGTCTGTCTGTCTGTCTGTCTGTCTCTCTCTCTTATCTCTCTCTCTCTCTCCAGTCTCATTCTATATGTCTCTCTCTGATTGCCCCTCTGTCTCTCCTCTCTCCTCTCTCTCTCTCTCTCTCTCTCTCGCTCTCTCTAGCTCACGCCTTTCATTCTCTTTAAAGCAGTTGAAGCAAATCACCACCCTTACCGAAGGTACTATATTTAGAAGCCCTGGTCGTTGTCGACCTGCCACTCTCTCTCTCTCTCTCTCTCTCATCTCTCTCTCTCTCTCTCCTCTCTTTCTCTCTCTCTCGCTCTTAGGTCTCTCCTCTCTCTCCTCTCCTCTGAACCCGCACTCTCTCTGTCTCTGTCTCTGCTCCTCTCTCTCTGTCTCTTCTCTCTGTCTGTGTCTGTCTGTCTGTCTGTCTGTCTGTCTGTCTGTGTCTGTCTCTCTCTCTCTCTCTCCTCTCTCCTCTCTCTCTCTCTCTTTCTGTCAACTCCTGCACTCTCTCTCACCCTCTCTCTGTCTCTCGCTATCAACCTGTTCTCGTCTCTCTCCTCTCTATCCTTGGATACCGTCTATTAAATTAACCTTTGAAAAAAACTTGCAAGTGAAACATACTGCCCTCTGCAAGACACTACTAGAGTTCAAGAAAGCAGCAATGATGTACAAAGTACATTATGATCCGCCCCACAGTAACTCGAAGACTGACATACATACGTAGACTTCATTTCAAAATGGCTTTAACAAACCATATTCTGCCAGGTACCCGGACAGGCACGTTCAAACAAGTTTCATATTGTCAGATACCTCCATGTGGAATTTTCTTTCCCCAAACAGAAAACTGTACCCTTTACTGTCCACTTCCAGAAGAGACCTGTGAAAGCATCTCAGAGAGACTTCACTTGAACTGTACAGTTTAGCTGAGATACTGGCAGGGCTAATAGCAGTTTTATAGAAACCGTTCGACACCAAACTGCACCAGTAGTAGATTCGTGCGTAGCATATGTGTTGGTAACGTAGATAGAATATATTAATTACTATATTTCCACGATGGAAACAATTGTTTCTCTTCCACTTTATGTACTGTTGACGTTATAACTGTAATCATTCTCGTCATTGCGGACATTGTCATTGTTATCATTTTCAAATCAACAACAGCAACATCGAAACAACAATACCATCCTGTAATTATTGTTGATATTAGTATGCTGCGAAAATGGTTATCTAGATACATTTTACTGTGACGGTTCCACTAATTTTTGTTTGTTTGTTTGTTTAATTTCCACTCTTAAACTGATTATTTTTTTTTATCACCAGTTCATTACCCTCCGCCATGTTCTCTCCTATCACCTCTTTCTCCCCACTCCCTGCCTTCTTTTTCACCCAAGTTCATTCCTCACCTTGAGTGCGCTGTCATTTTTAATGCCACATTTCCAAAACATGAAAACCCTGTCGCTTGCTATTCACATCAAGCCATTATCTAGGCATCCCGCCTGCCTGATACTCTCAAATAACCACATTCGATCTTCTGTCCCTTATTGTTCGTAGATGATCAGCTTGCCTGAAATTGGGGGGAAAAAATTATACACCTGCAAGAATCTGAGAACAGGGAGGACTGTCTAAAAGCCTATACAACTTATTTATTATCTGTATGAATGTCAGGCATGATGTGTGTGTGTGTGTGTGTGTGTGTGTGTGTGTGTGTGTGTGTGTGTGTGTGTGTGTGTGTGTGTGTGCACTTATGTGTTTCATCGAGAGTGAGAGAGAGAGAGAGAGAGAGAGAGAGAAAGAGAGGGGGGAGAGACAGATAGACAGACAGACAGAGAATTTGTCTCCATCTGTGTGTGTGTGTGTGTGTGTGTGTGTGTGTGTGTGTGTGTGTGTGTGGTGTGTGTGTGTGTGTGTGTGTGTGTGTGTGTGTGTGTGTGTGTGTGTGTTGTGTGTGTGTGTGGTGTTGTGTGTGTGTGTGTGTGTGTGTGTGTGTGTGTGTGTGTGTGTGTGTGTGTGTGTGTGTGTGTGTGTGTGTGTGTGTGTGTGTGTGTGTGTGTGTGTGTGACCATTTGAAAAGTACCCTCTTGGGGCATTTGTTTTTTAGCTGAAGCGCTTGTTCTTTATCATCGTTTAATCAAAGGAAACAAATTCAAAGCAAAAGACATATCTGCTCGGGAGCCAGCACATGGTTTGACTTCAAACTTGGTGAGTTGGCAGATTTTCAATCTCTTCGTATTAACCACTGGATGGGTGTTTTTGTTGCTGTTTTTATTTCACATACCGAGTTTGTTGGAAAAAATCCCCACCTTCTGGTTGAAAACTTTTCACTGACCTACCTGTCACCTGTGACCTTTTACACTGGCTACAAGGTTTTCAGACTTATTTGCCCAAAGTTGAACATAGCAGTGCAGCAAGCAGGGCCAAGTGACGCCTTTTTCACGAGAGAGCAGACAATACAGCTCTCAACATGGACCACTCTCTTCCCCGCCAAATGTAATCGCCAGCTGTCGTTTCGTTGTGTATCGACGACATATGAGGCCCTAAAGATTGCCAAATTGTTCTGTAGTGTAGAGATTTCTATTGAATCTCTTTGAATCTTCATTGTTTGTAGATGATTTTGCCTAACGAGATCAATTTGCTAAAGTCCGTTTCAATGACAAGGCCGGTGGGGTTTGAAACTTCAAAACAGCCTATGAAGCGGCTAAACCTATCAGTTCAGCTGGTTACAGAGCAGCATTGATAATATGGAGGTCGTTGGTTCGAGTCCCACCGACGCCAATGTTTCTCCCCAATTATTACTTAATTGAAAAACAACAACAAAAAATGTCCTCTTTGATTTCATATCATTAAACCGCCCCTCTTTTTTTTATTTTTTTATAGACTATCATATACAATTTCGTAATCATCATGTGGCCCATTCACCTAAGCTGCTACAAAGTTATTTTTTGTTTTCGCAGCAGAAATGATGGTGTGACAATGAGTGCCCGATATGCTATCTACCCTGGCGGCAGTGGTTCGATTACCTATATTAACATTTTTGCATTTATTTTTACTTTCTTTCTTTCTTTTCTTTTCATAATCCATGAGAATCTCCTGAAGATCTAGTACGGTTTGTACTGCGTGTACAGGGAGCCGGAATAGCTCAGTTGATAGAGCGCCGGACTCGTAATCTTCGTGATCCTGGGGTCGCGGGTTCGAATCTCCGCCGGGCCGTTTCGGTACAGGGGGATTTTTCCCTCGGAGTTAACATTGGTTCTGACTCCATTTCCCTTACAGTCCTTCGAATGAGACTTTAAAACCGAGGTCCGTGTGTGTGAACGCACGCATAACATCTTGCACACACGTAAAATCCCATCACCAACTTTCGGAGGAGTAGGCCAGTTTGGCCGTTGGTATGGATGACACGTTACACATAGCATGCACTCTGTGTGAGATATGGAAAGAATGAAGGAAGTAAGAAAACTGAGTGCACGACATTGAACGATACTGACTAGATGACACGGGAAACGACTGAATGAAGCGCCAGCTGGCAGCTCTTCAGTCGGCACTACCCGGGTAGGCAGCCCGTTGTGTAAACGAGTGTGGATTGTAAAGCGCTTAGAGCTTGGTCTCTAGCCGAGAATAGGCGCTATGTAAGTATTCATTATACTATTATTATGAATACTATTACCATCGTTGTCATTATCATCATCAGCAGCAGCAGCAGCAGCAGCAGCATCAACAACACAACCGTCAACATTATCATTCTTATTATCATTATCATTGTTGTCGCTGTTGTTGTTGTCATTGTATTCTACTTCTTGTTCTTGTTCTTGCTCACCTTCTTCTTAATATTATTATCATCATTATCGCCATCATCATCATCATGATCATCATCATCATCATTATTATTATTATTATGTTATTCTATTGTCGTTATGTTGCTTTCCCTATTTGTTTTTGTTGTTTTTCAATAGCAAACAGTTATACCGTTACTTTCCATCACAATTATCAGACCTAAGTTGCTCAACGGTCAACAGTTTGACATTATGTGTTTGTTTCTTTAGTCTGCTTCTCTTCTTCAAATTGTATTGGGTGTGACATTTGTCTAAAACACATGTTCCTGCACATTGTGTCAGTTACAATATTGTTCTGAAATCCAGTGGGGATAAAAGGAATGACGGACCAACAAAATCTAAGATTTAACATTGAAGTAGTCTCGACAATCTGTAAAAGTGTCCTTCGCAAATACCACAAGGACTTGTGGTCCTCCCGACTAACACTGCAGGTGTCTGAATCTCTCGGACCTGGTAGACCCTGGGATCTGTCACAAAAGAAGGCGTAGTGCACAGTGTTGTAATGTAGCTCAGACCGAACTGGCACTCTGTGGCATCACGTTTCTCATCCTCACTGATCATTACAATAGAAGAAAAAGCCTCGGATTGTAAGTCCTGCTCTCACAGTGACCTCTGCTTCAATGGTCTCTCTGTGTCCCTCCCTGTCTGTGGTAAATTCAAATCAAAATCTTTGGTTTTGGTTTGCTCGAGCAGATTGCTGTTGACTGAATGTATTGCTGCCTGCCAGAGAGGGACACTGTTGTTGTTGTCGATGTTGTTGTTGTTGTTGTGTCGTCGTCGTCGTTGTTGTCGCCGTCGTACCCTGGCTAAAAGACTCCAGGGATCACCCGAACAGCCAGAGTACTTGAACACTGTGGTACAAAATGCATCACCTGGGGATGAGAACATTACGTGTGTGTGACCGTTTTTGATTACCCCCGCCACGTGGGCAGCCACACACTCCGACTTCGGGGGATTTTTGGAGACTGATAAACGTTATGCTAGAAGCTTGTCACAATTGAAGACAATCCCTGCATAACTATGCAGAGCATAACAACATTTTGATGTAGCCTTGGTGTTTTAGCCTATGTCAATTGGCCGAGAGGGACACTTACTCATGCGCTGACTCTCCACAGTAGAGCAGTAATGGGTGCGAACTGAGGGAGGGCAGTGGCTTGAGACCTGCCCGTGTCAGACCACAAGACACCTGGCTGGAGATCATCCACATGACTCCATAGTTGTGCAGTTTGTCCTCTGGCTGTGTAACTCTCATGACGACATGATACTATATCTGCTCCCTGTGGATTGCTGCTGCTGGGCCTGCTACACGACAAACCTGGGTGTGGCTTGTGAAAACTTAGACGGAGTGGGAAGCACGGAAGAGACGTCACTGAACGGGCGGCGGGGAAGATGAGAGGGGAAAAAAAAAAATCAGAGAGAGGGGACGGGGAGAGGAGAGAGGAGAGGAAGAGACCGAGACCGAGAGGGAGCGAAAGAGGGGGAGATGTATATAGAGAGAGGAGGGGAGAGGGGGAGAGGGAGAGAGAGAGGGAGAGGAGAGAGAGAGAAAGAGAGCGAGGGGGAGAGGGGGGAGAGAGGGGGAGAGGACGGAGAGAGAGAGGGAGGGATAGGAGAGGGCGTCAAGAGAGACGAGAGGAGAGAGAGGGAGAGGAGAGAGAGGGGGGGGAGGGAGGAAGGGAGAGGAGAGAGGAAAGGGACAGAGAGAGAGAGAGAGAGAGAAGGGACGAGAGAGAGAGGAGAGAGGAGAGAGAGAGAGAGAGACAGAGAGACAGACAGCAGACAGACAGACAGACAGACAGACAAGGTAGTGACAGAGACAGAGTAGCCCCATATCATGTGACATATTTCGACCATGTTGTACAACACGTTTTCTCGATCGTACCTCTCCCTCACTATTAACATTCCCCACCCCACCACCCCCTCTTCCACCCTCCTCTCTTCTTCCTCCACCCTCTCACACCCGGCCTCTCCAACTATATCTACTAGATGAGAGACCAATTTTATTCATCATTTTTTTCACGGAAGTCCTGAGAGATCCGACAAGTTTGCTGTTCCCAAAATGTGTTATATACTGCCTACTGTTGAGCTTTCTGATGAAAGCGAGAGGGAGAGAGAGAGAGGGAAGAGAGAGAGTTTGCGGAGTTTCCAAGAGAGAGAGGAGAGAGAGAGAGAGAGGAAGAGAGAGAGGAGAGAGAGAGGGGAGAGGGGGTTTGACTGTTTGAGCTCTCAGTCTGACATTCCTAGCTTTTAATACCCGGCAACACCTGTTGAAGATGGAGGAAGCGGAGGGATGGGGGGAGAGGGCGAAAAGGAGGGGAGAGGTTGCAGGATATGTAGGATTGGGTGTCGCGCGGGGGGGGTGGGGGGGGGGGGGGTGCGAAAAAAAAAAAGCGAAAAGAGGGAAGACTGAAGGGGTGGGGGGGGAGGAGGGGGAGAGTACAGAGCTGATGTCGTTCAGCGCCACGTCGGAGAGAGAGAGAGAGAGAGAGAGAGAGAGAGAGAGAGGAGAGAGCTGTTAAGTCGTGTTGAATCGATAGCCTCCCCCCTCCCCTCCCTCCCCCTGTATGAAGAGACCTACATTATGAAACCCAGGGTCACGTTAACCTGCTCTCTCTCGGGCTCTCTCTCTCTCTCTCGCTCTCTCTCTTGAGGGGAATGTCAGACTGAAAAAAGAAAAGCCCACTTTTTTCTCTTCTTCTTCTTCCTATAAAAAAAAAAAGACTTCGCCCCTTTACGACCCAGTTCTAAATAAAGAGCGTGCACTGCAGCACGCACCTGTCTGACAATGGTGCTGTCAATACCTTGTCGCCGTGACCCCCAGCCAGTCAGGTCAGTGTGTCAGCTCAGGTTGTGTTGTTGGGCCCTGTCGCCACGGTGACGTCCCGTTTTTTTTTTTTTTTTTTTTTTTTTTTTTTTTTTTTTTTTTTTTTTACACCGCTGAGGGGGTAAAGGCTCTGCTATATGATACTAGCCGTTTGTCAGTGGTGCAAAGAAATTTGCCATCACCACACACACACACAACACACACACACACAGTAAGAGTAACAAAGAGACATCATACAGAGAAGGCAGACAGACAGACAGACAGATAGACAGACAGAAGAGACAGACAGACAGAAAACAGAACGGAAGAGACAGACAGAGACGGACAGAGAAGCCGACGAGTACAGAGAGAGACGAGACGGACAGGAGCGGAGAGAGGAGAGAGGAGAGGAGATGAGAGAGGAGAGATGGACGAGGAAGAGAGAGAGAGAGAGAGAACAAAAAACAGCCAAACAATCCAACAAGGGAAAAACTCACGCACAGCTCCAACCAGCGTTATCCCGTACCCCCCCCCCTCCCTACGTACCACCCTCGTCCGCTTCTTTCCACCCTCCCCCCCCCCCCCCCCCCCCCCCCTTCCCCCCCCCCCCCCCCCCCCCAAGTTTAGGAAACCCCCCCCACCTCCCAATCCCTCCCCCCCCCCCCCTCCTTCTCCCTCTCTCTCTCCTCTCGGTCTCCTCTGTCGACTTCTTCACCTCACTTTCTCTCTTTTCAAGGGCCAGCGAAGTTTGAAACCTGAGTGAATAGCATCTATCTCTCTCTCTCTCTCTCTCTTATCTCTCTCTTCTCTCTCTCTCTCTTGTTGTCCCACCACACCTTTTTTCATGGATCATGTGATCACTCATCTGGACACATGACTCCAACAGCACCCCTAACCCCTCTATCCTCCACCATGCCCCCTCTGCACCCCTTCTCCCCTCTCCTTTTTCTCTACAGCGTGTCCTGTCCTCTCATCTCCCTCTCATCTCTCTCGCTCCTCTCTCTCTCTCTCTCTCTCTCTTTCACATACGCGCACGCGCGCACACATACACCCCATACACACTTACACACACACACACACCACACACACACACACAACACACACCCACACACACACACACACACACACTGTAATAAATGAAAATTAGGGAACGAGTGTATATACGGTACACCACACGGTGTGTGTGTTATGTGTGTGTGTGTGTAAGTGTGTATGTGTATGTGTGCGCGCGTGCGCGTATGTGAAAGAGAGAGATGTATGTGTATACACCCACACACGGTGTGTGTGTGGTCGTGTGTGGTGTGTTGTGTGTGTGTGTTGTGTGTGTGTGTGCTGTGTGCGTTGCCTGTGTTGTGTGTGTGTGTGTGTGGTGTGTTTGGTGAGTGGTTGTGTGTGCTGCGCGCGCGGCGCGCCTGTGCGCGTTGTGTTCTGTGGATTGTGTCTCTCCCTGTACACCCTGTGTGTCTGTGTCCTTCTCACCCCTGCGCGCGCTTTTTTTTTTATTTTCTCGCGCTTTTTCCTATTTCTTTTTCTTCTGTGGCATGTCTCTCTCTCTTCCTCTTCCCTTTTCTCTCCCTTCCCTCTTTCTCTATCTCTCTTCTCTCTCTCCCTCCTCCTGTCATTTCTCCTTATGTTCATGCTTTTCCATTTCTTCCTATCCTCTTCTCTTCCTATGCCTCATATTTTCCATAGTCATGCACCATTTTTGGGGGTATGTGATTGTTATATTCATATACGTTTTCTTATAAGTTTCTCTCTTTTCTCTGGTAAGTGTATAGACACACAAAATGCAAACACACGCTTTCACACATAATATACATGCATACTCTTTCCTCCACGTCCCCCTCCCTCAACCCTCTCTCTTTATCTCTTTCTATGTTCTACAATATCCACGGCCAGTTTTTTTTTTTTTTTTTTTTTTTTTGTTGACACGGTATTTGTATTTTGTACATGTTTTTTCCCCATGTTAGTTTTATTTGCTCTTTTTTTTCTCTTCATCTGTACCGAGAGCTGGATGGAATGGCACGCATTCACACTGATCATAGAGCCTAATCAAAAGTGAGTGACTCCTTCGCTCGTTTTGAAAAATGTTCAATCTCACCGTTTGGAAATGTTTCAATCTCACCCTTTTCCAACCGTTACAAGAAAAGCCTAGTCCCTTCAATTTTTTTTATTTCTCTCAGCTGAATGTCATAAAAGAAAATATAAAAGACACTTTTCGAACACTGAGACAGAGACTGCCGTGTTTCTTCTGCGTCCCCTTCCCCATCCCACCTCTACCTCTACTCTCCCCACTGCTTCCCCCGCCCCCCCCCCCCCCCCCCCCAACCACGGCCCCCGCCCAGATCAGCAGCCTACTGTTCCATTGCTATCCCTCCCCCCTCCCCCGTCCCCCACCCGCCCCACCCAGTTTCTTTTCTCGCTATTCTCCATATATTTCAGCTCAGCGTGATCTGTCAGGTCATATCCGTCCAAATCAGTCTTTGGGAACGGTTTCATGCATGAACTGCTGAAGAATGTCTCAACTCCGGCGGTGCAGGAGTGGTTAGCGTAGCGAACTTGAGGGCTTCGAGATCATGGATTCGAGTCCCATCAGAGCCCTTTCTTTTTGGTGTCGGATTCATTAACCAGGCCCCAGCTAGTTCCCTACACACAGTCGGGTGTAATGGGGACTCAGCAGGGAAGTCTGGAACCCACATACCTGAGTTTTCATCCACTTCATAGACGCACCTCTGACAGCGTAGCTCACAGTACTTAACCAACACAGCAGGTATCTGTATCTTTCGGGCCTGGTTGACGCCAAGAATATATTATGAACGTAAGCGTCGAGAACAGTCTTGTCGTGTAGTCTTTGAGCATACTGGAACCTCGTCGCATTATCTCCATCACGTTCATTTTCACTGAGATTTTTTTTATGTCAACAACAAAAATAAGTCTCTAATTCTATGGTCCCCTTCACCACGCCTTGCTCTCGTGATGACCTCACTTCCGATTTCTTCTCTTCTCGTGATGACCTCACTTCCGATTTTCTTCTCATCTGGTGATGACTCTCACTTCGATTTCTTCTCATCTTGTGATGACCTCACTTCCGATTTCTTCTCATTCCGTGATGACATCACTCCGATTTCTTCTCATCTTGTGATGACCTCACTTCCGATTTCTCTCATCTTGTGATGACCTAACTTTACGATTTCTTCTCATTCCGTGATGACCTCACTTCCGTTTTCTTCTCATCCCGTGGTGACCTCACTTCCGATTTCTTCTCATCTCGTGATGACCTAACTTCCGATTTCTTTTCTCATTCCGTGATGACCTAACTTATCCGATTTCTTCTCATCCCGTGATGACCTCACTTCCGATTTCTTCTCATCTCGTGATGACCTCACTTCATTTCGTCTCATCTCGTGATGACCTCACTTCCGATTTCTTCTCATCCCGTGATGATCTCACTTCCGATCTCTTCACATCAGCTGGGATCGTGGTGAGTTTCTCACGTCAAAGAAGACGACGTTACTGGCACGCTGACTGGGAACTGTCGTGGATGGGTGTGATGACGGTGTGGGGGAGGCCTTAGGGGGGAGAAAAGTCGGGGGGGGGGGGGGGGGGGGGGGGGGGGGAGGGGGGGAGAGAGAAGGAAGGGGGGCGGGGGGGTTATTTCACACTAGATTTTGCGACTAAGCAATTCTTTGTCGTCAGCAAAGAGAGGAAGGAGGAGGAAGGAGGTAGGGAGGAGGGCTGTGGGCGGGGAGCGGAACTATGAGCGGCATCGCAGGGATGGTGCAGGGGGAGACAAGAAGAGAAGAAAAACACTGAAGAGCTCTCTCTCTCCTCTCCTCTCCTCTCGGCTCTCTCTCTCTCTCTCTCTCTCTCCTCTCTCTTCTCTCTCTCTCTCACACACACACACACATCACACACACACACACACACACAAGAGAGAGAGAGAGAGAGAGAGAGAGAGAGAGAGAGAGAGGGCGAGAGAGAGACGAGACGAGAGAACTTCGCAGTACTCCGCTGTTGTGTTCAAAACAGATTCACCTGGCAATGCCATCCTTGCCTCGCGATCTCCAAAGCTCCTGACGTCGACGATGATCCTGAGTATGACGGGAATCGATCATGAGATGATGATGATCATGATGATGGCGACGACGCCGACGACGATGATGATGATAATGATGATGATGGTGGTGGTGGTGATGGTGGTGGTGGTGGTGGTGGTGGTGGTGGTGAGAGGTGTATGGTGATGGTTTTATAAGGAAGAAGGAAGAAGAAGGACACAACAAAGACGACGATTGAGGATGAAAAGATGATAATGATGATGGGGATGATGAAAATATCACAAAGGAAGAGGACACACTGTCGAAGACAAAGCATGCTGGGATTATCATATTTTTAGTTTCAGTAGCAGTAGTAGTAGTAGTAGTAGTTAGCAGCAGCAGCAGTAGTAGTAGCTTATTGTTATTGATATATGTATTTCATTGTTATTGTTTGGTTTGATTTTTGTTGTCAATAACTCCTGTTAAGATACAGTCCTATGCACAAAAGTTTTTTTTAATGTGTACTAGAATATAATTTTGTGTTTCTATAGGTCGTTTCAACAATTAACACAAAATCTCTCTCTCTGTCTCACACACATCACACACGCGCGGCGCGCGCGCGCGCGCGCACGCCACAGACACACAGACCACACACAGACACACACAGACACACACAACACACACACACACACACACACCACACACACACGCCACACACAAGCAAGGACACTAAGGAATATACACGAACACGCACACTGATCCCCATCACCAATCCCCTTTCCTATCCCTCCCCATCCCCCACTCCCCGCCCCCCCCCCCCCCCCCACCCCCCCCCCCCCCCCCCCCCCCCCCCCCCCCCCCTTGCCCCCACAAATTCCTAACACTAATATTCTCTATCGAGCCCCAATATCAAATATCCAAATCTCCCCCCACCCTCCATTCCCCTCCCCCCTTCTTCACTCTAGTCACCATCCAACTCTTCACCCTTTTCTCGCCTCCCCACCACCCCCGAGTCAAAGCGTCCAGACTGAAAATAAGGGACGTCATAACCCCTGGCTGCCAAGTCATAAACACACAAACGCTGAAACCCTTTCCTTTGAGGACGAGAAATCAGCCCTGTCCGCTCAAAGCTGCCTGCTCCTTTTCACCCCGCTTTCATCGCTTTCACACGCGAAATGGGTCATCGCCTCGCGTGACCGCAGTCTCTACACCTCCTGCTGAGGGTTCCGTCGCGTCATGCCTATTGAATCTCTGTCGCTGGATATGGCCGATGCAGAATCGAAAGCGCAAGGGTTAAGAGGCCTACACCCACTTACGTATCCGATTCTTCTCGTCCTTCCCCCCCCCCCACCCCTTCCTCCCCTATTGTCTCCTCTCCTACCCTGTACCTGCCCCAAACCTGACCCCTTGCTCCGCCCCTTCCCCCACACTCCCCAGCCCCCCCCCCCCCCCCCTCTCCGTCCCCGACAAAAAGAAAATGGATGAATAAATAAACCAGCAAATAAGATACTGCTCGATTTATTAAAAGCAGTCAAACGGGACCACTGCATTGAATTTATTCCAAATCAAACTCTGTAGTATCTGTGAAAAGAAAAAAATTACCGTTGACGTAAGAAGCATACTTTCATTTATGCAGGGTGGGGGTGTGGGGGTGGGGGAGCTGAGAATAGCGGGAAGGCTTATCTGCGGCCTTCGTTTTTGGTGTTTGTTTGTTTTGTTTTTTTTCTAAAGTTTTCAACACGGAGTGCTGAGGGGCGGAAAAATGAAGCAAAATTTAGAAAGAGAGGGGATCAGTTACCGCATAGACAAAGACAAACAAAGTACAGGACAAGACGCATGCATTTCGAACCTCTAGGGTCTTTCTTCAGCAAAAACAAATAGCATTTAGAACAGTGAAAACGAAGAACGAGAAACAATGTGAGAAGATAAGTGGTTTCTCGTTCTTCGTTTTCACTGTTCTAAATGTATTTGTTTTTGCCTGAAGAAGACCCAAGAGTTTGAAATGCATTGTGTCTTGTCCTGTACTTGTCTCAAAGATTGTCCCCTACATTTTATACTGTTTGCATAATGTTTTTAGTTTTTCAGCAACTTTTTTCCTCTCCACACTTTCGTTTTCTTTTATTTACTACCTTTCGCTGACTGCTTGTGGGGTTCAGCTGGATCTTTTTTTGAACCCTTGGTGGTGAGAACACCACAGAATTACGGACTGTGGTGTATCTCTATTTTTGACACCAAGAGCACAGACACATCAGCCGTGTCTCCCTGATGAGTCCGATCCAGCGGATGATGAAAGCCAAGGAGCAGGCAATTTATATAGATCTGCTTTCGGGAGGAGTTGCGATGATTCCTTACATGCAATTAAGTTAAGGGTTTACACATTAGTTTTATGTACATCTCTCCGTTTTCTTTTGCTTCACCCCTTTTCATTTTATAATTTCAGATCTTTGCCAAGTCATTACAATAATGGTGAAGAATTGTTCGCACTCGTTTGCTTCCCCCATTACTTACTCTTCAGCATTATATATTATATATATATATATAATAAAAATAGGATGGTAAAAGGAACAGTAAACAAGTGGGGTAGTCTTTTGCTCCCATAAGGAAACCTAACACAGAGTAACTTTTATTCAGACTGGCACAGCCTTTTAAACTTAAATAAAGTCAGACAAAGACGAACAATCTAAAAGTGGGGAAAAAAACAAGCGCGGGCCAACAACTAAATTGTCTTCATAGTAATGACTTGGCAAAACTTTGAACTTTACGGGGGGGGGGGGGTGTCAGCAGGAGGTTGAAGATGTAAAAACTGGGAAAATGAAATTAAGAAAATATGAAAACTCTTCACTTGCTGCATAAGGAACCATCGCAATCCCTTTAAAGGCAGATATATTTGTATTGCCTGCTCCGAGCAGGCAATACAAATACAACCATCGGCAGCTAATTCGCGAAAATGGCTGCCGATTACGGGTTTGAATTAGCCATTTTGCTATCAGCGGAATTCACAAAATTGTACAATTAACACTAAAGAGACAGCATTGGCATGTGTAGCGCTGCAAAACGATTTAACAATAATTATTGTATGGCATGCCATTTGGTATATGATGAACAATGGTTTCACTATGGAACAATGTCCAAAGTTGAAATATCAGTATCGAAGAATGAAGTTAGTTTTGACAACTGGAATGTGATGCAAGGATTTAACAACTGATGAGTAATACAGTCAGCCGGGCTGAACTGTTTTCGCATTTGCTGTTCTTGGAATGAGAGCGGCTTGGGCTACTGTTTCTTTTTTTTTCAAGATTTACATAGCACACACACACACACACACGCACGCACGCACACACACACACGCCACACAACACACACACACACACACACACACACACACAAATGGTTTTTACAGTTTAGTAACAATGGTTCTCCAGTCACCATGAATAATGCATGCACGCACCCACACACACACACACACACACACCACACACACACACACACCCACACACACACAACAGTGGTTTACAGGAGTAACAGTGTTTCCAGTCCACCAGCATTATATTTTGAAAGGAATCATAGGTGTTCAGCCCAGTCATGACATCTTAGTAGCTGAAATGGAGCCTCGTAGCCTGATCCTTAACATCCTTACTGACCTGCACACAAACACACACACACAACGCGCGCGCGCGCGCGCGCGCGCGCGCGCGCACACACACACACACAATAGACAGACAGATAGATAGATAGATAGATAGATAGATAGATCGATAACAGGCAGATAGATAAGCATATTTAGTATGTATGTATACGCACACACATTAGCCGTGACAACCGTTCGATTAGCTATAAAAAAAAATTTTTTAAAGCCAACGTTTAGGTGGGCAATCAAAGGTCTGGCGTTGGGCTAACGCGTAGGTCAGACATCTGCAAAGTCTTAGCCACGAGCCCCTCTCCTTCCATTTGTCTAAGTTAGTTGTTTAAGCCTTTATCCATACAGCTTTAAATCATGCGTTAGTGGGGTTAAAAAAAAAAAGAGAGGTTGTGGTTGGTAGCGTATATGGGACTAGTCCGCACGCGTCAGTGACGCCTCCGTGATGAAATGAAACGGTTAGCCAAACCAGTAGAGGCAAACGCTGACTTAGTAGCCACAGTTTGAGTTTTATTACATCGTTGTTTGAAAACCATCGGGAGGCGGACTAGCTCAGTTGGTAGAGCGCGGGCCTATAATCTTGGTGATTCAGAGGTGGTTTGCGGGTTCGAATTCCGAGGGCCGTTTCGGTACAGGGGGAGATTTCACTCGGAGTAACAGTGGGGCTGGAATCCATTTCA
>JADBJO010029821.1:5000-18595 GCA_016801955.1 Conus betulinus
AAAACGAAAAAGGGATCGGCCAAGGAACACCTGGCGTAGGGACCTGGAGGCAGACATCAAGAACATGGGATGACTTGGAACCAGCTGAGAGAAAAGAGCCCAGGACAGAGATGCCTGGAGGTCCTTGGTTGGCGGCCTGTACCCAAGGAGGAGTAACACAGGCGATGATGATGATGATGATGATGATGATGATGATATTGTCAGCAAAGAACACTGTGGTCGTGACCGTTATGCGTGGCATATCCCCAGCAGAGAACACTGTGGTCCTTTACTTTTTATACGTAGCATATTGCCAGCACAGAACACTGTGGTCCTTGACTTTTTTACGTAGCATATTGCCAGCACAACACACTGTAGTCCTTGACTTTTATACGTAGCATATTGCCAGCAGAGAACACTGTGGTCTTTGACTTTCATACATAGCATATTGCCAGAGAACACTGTGGTCCTTGACTTTTATACGTAGCATATTGCCAGCAGAGAACACTGTGGTCTTTGACTTTTATACATAGCATATGCCAGCAGAGAACACTGTGGTCTTTGACTTTTATACATAGCATATTGCCAGCAGAGGACACACTGTGGTCCTTTGACTTTTATACATAGCATATTGCCAGCAGACAACACTGTGGTCCCTTGACTTTTATACGTAGCATATTGCCAGCAGAGGACACTGTGGTCCTTGCCTTTTATACGTAGCATATTGCCAGGCACAACACTGTGTGTCCTTGACTTTTATACGTAGCATATTGCCAGCACAGGACACTGTGGAATTTGCCTTTCATACGTAGCGTATTGCCGTAGGGGAACACAGCTCATTGGTGTTTTGTGCTGTTTGTGGACCCCCAGCTCGGACAGCATTTCACAGCTCTGCACATGAAAGAGCCGATTGTTGCCCATGTTTCTGCAAACGACAGATGTGCATAATGAAATAGCCGAACTGCCCATATTTTGCAGTACAGTGTACATAATTTGACCCCCATCTCCGCCCACATTTGCGAACAGCTGTGCATAATGAAAGAGCCGATTGTTTGCCCATGTTTCTGCAGGACAGCTGTACATAATGAAAGAGCCGATTATTGCCCATGTTTCTGCAGAACAGCTGTTCATAATGAAAGAGCTGATTATTGCCCATGTTTCTGCTGGGCAGCAGGAAGATGGCGCTGTGCAAAGAAAAGAGACAGAGGATGCCACATAACGGGATTGATGCGCTTTCCTGAAAATTTGACAACACTGTAAAAATACTAGTGATATACGAAGAGAAAAAAAGACGAAAAGGACAGATTTGTGTCAATATATCCATTAAATCCATGCTCCAGTCTGAGCGCCTTTTGCTGTCCCAGCCTGTTGTAAGTCTAACAACTGATGTTTCAGCCTTTTGCTGTCCCAGCCTGTTGTAAGTCTAACAACTGATGTTTCAGCCTTTTGCTGTCCCAGCCTGTTGTAAGTCTAACAACTGATGTTTCAGCCTTTTGCTGTCCCAGCCTGTTGTAAGTCTAAACAACTGATGTTTCAGCCTTTTGCTGTCCCAGCCTGTTGTAAGTCTAACAACTGATGTTTCAGCCTTTTGCTGTCCCAGCCTGTTGTAAGTCTAACAACTGATGTTTCAGCCTTTTGCTGTCCCAGCCTGTTGTAAGTCTAACAACTGATGTTTCAGCCCTTTTGCTGTCCCAGCCTGTTGTAAGTCTAACAACTGATGTTTCAGCCTTTTGCTGTCCCAGCCTGTTGTAAGTCTAACAACTGATGTTTCAGCCTTTTGCTGTCAGTCTGTTGTAAGTCTAACAACTGAGCTTTTCTAGTCGGTTAAGTCTAACAACTGATGTTTCAGCCTTTTGCTGTCCCTAGTCGGTTGTAAGTCTAACAACTGATGTTTCAGCCTTTTGCTTTTCCAGTCTGTTGTAAGTCTAACAACTGATGTTTCAGCCTTTTGCTGTCCCAGCCTGTTGTAAGTCTAACAACTGATGTTTCAGCCTTTTGCTTTTCTAGTCGGTTGTAAGTTTAACAACTGATGTTTCAGATTGAACTGTTTCCTGTGTGGCTTTGTTCATGGGCTCCACAGCTCACTCATTTTCTGTTGTATTTTGTGTTTTATTTTTAGATGTGCAACAACTCTAACAAATGGTGTTCATTTCGGATTTTACAGGCACGTTTTTTTTTTTTGCATACTCTGTACAGAACTTTCTTATTTCCATTTCACAAAGCTCACATTCATAAACATGGGACTAACATTGCAGGCTTCATTTGCTAGTTTTCTAACAGATCATGAATTTAATTGACACAAACTGGGTCTCTTAAAAAACAAACATGGTAGGTAGGCACTCAAGGTCTGACCAGCGAGTTGGGCTAATGCGTAGGTCAGACATCTGCCGAGTCGTAGCCACGAGACCTCTTCTTCTGTTATCTAATCTTAGTTGTTAATTCATTTATCTATCAGCTTTAAATCATGCATAATGTAGTCTCAAAACTTAGCGGATGTGGTGTAGCGTATATGGACTAGTCCGTACGCAGTGACGCCTCCTTGATGAAACTGAAAAACTTAAATAGCTTGCTTTATTTGCCCTCATTAAGACAATTTCAGGATTTTTGTTCATATACATTACCAACGACTAAATTTATACACGAGTTCTGCTCGTGGTTTTGCTTTACATTTAAGGCACCGGACCTTTACATATGTACTAAACACACACATACATACTCACATAATACACTTGCGCGCGCGCGCACACACACACACACACACACACACACACACACACACACACACACACACACACACTTGCTGAAACCAGCATACTGTCAGAGTTAACTTTTGTATTATTCATTTAATTCAAACCTAAGACAATGACAACAATTTTGTGTAAAGGAATATTTAAAAGAATTTAAAAAAAAAAACTCCGATCAACTTTTTTCACATTCATTCCCTTCTACCTTTTTTCTCTCGCTCTCTAATATCCCCCCCCACCCCCCAATATCTTCTGCCCTCCCTCCCTCCCTCTGTGTGTGTGTGTGTGTGTGTGTGTGTGTGTGTGTGTGTGTGTGTGTGTGTGTGTGTGTGTGAAGAGAGAGAGAGAGAGAGAGAGAGAGAGAGAGAGAGAGAGAGAGAGAGACAGAGACAGAGACAGAGACACAGAGACAGAGAGAAGATGTGTCTTTGAGTGACTGTGTGAACTTCCGTGAGTGTGTGTGCGCGTGTTGGTCTGTTCTTTGTATTTCCCGTCAAATTGTCACAAGAACAGCATGGCAGGGTACGAACCTACCCGGTCAGAATAACTTATTGTTGATATACCCCCGGTCTTATCGTTGACCCGGTCAGAAAATTAACAAGAATCTTATCGTTGATATACCCGGTCAGAATGAAATTAACAAGAATCTTATCGTTGATATACCCGGTCAGAATGAAATTAACAAGAATCTTATCGTTGATGTCAGAATGAAATTAACAAGAATCTTATCGTTGATATACCCGTGCAGAATGAAATTAACAAGAATCTTATCGTTGATATACACGTGCAGAATGAAATTAACACGTGCAGAATGAAATTAACAAGAATCTTATCGTTGATGCACCCGTGCAGAATGAAATTAACAAGAATCTTATCGTTGATATACCCGTGCAGAATGAAATTAACAAGAAATTATCGTTGATATACCCGTGCAAGAATCTTATCGTTGATATACCCGGTCAGAATGAAATTAACAAGAATCTTATCGTTGATATACCCGGTCAGAATGAAATTAACAAGAATCTTATCGTTGATATACCCGTGCAGAATGAATTAACAAGAATCTTATCGTTGATATACCCGTGCAGAATGAAATTAACAAGAATCTTATCGTTGATATACCCGTGCAGAATGAAATTAACAAGAATCTTATCGTTGATGCACACGTGCAGAATGAAATTAACAAGAATCTTATCGTTGATGCACACGTGCAGAATGAAATTAACAAGAATCTTATCATTGATGCACACGTGCAGAATGAAATTAACAAGAATCTTATCGTTGATGCACACGTGCAGAATGAAATTAACAAGAATCTTATCGTTGATACACACGTGCAGAATGAACTACACAAGAATCTTATCGTTGATACACACGTGCAGAATGAAATTAACAAGAATCTTATCGTTGATGCACACGTGCAGAATGAAATTAACAAGAATCTTATCGTTGATACACACGTGCAGAATGAAATTAACAAGAATCTTATCGTTGATGCACACGTGCAGAATGAAATTAACAAGAATCTTATCGTTGATGCACACGTGCAGAATGACCTACACAAGAATCTTATCGTTGATGCACCCGGTCAGAATGAACTACACAAACAAAATGATGCTGTGTCTAACATTCTAGCCATCATGGGTTGACTTAATGACATGTGAGTCAGTGCAGGCCCATTGCCTCTCCTGTTAGTTTACGGGGCTTTAACACGCGCATTTCCTCATCATGATCTTGTCGTGTTGGTTGGGACGGTGGACTGGAGAGAACGCCTGCTGGAAATGCAGTGACCAGCGCTCTCTTGAAAGCTGGGACACAGAATAGGGCGTGAGTTCGTTTTTTTCACACGTTGTGTTCACATAGACTCCGCTGTGACTGCGAGCAACAACAGAGACTGTGTATTACCCACGTGTGTTGATAGTACTTCAGCTTTTTGCTCTGATGGCGACTTTTCAATCATCGATTTCTGGCCTGGTTTTACGTAACGGGTACGGCTGACGTGATGCTATTTCCCACTCAGTGCTGTGTAAGTATTGTTGCGTCATTCAGGCTGGTTAAAGGACAGGAACAACAGCAACGTCTGTGCGTGTGACAGTTTCAGAAACAGGAGAGAAGAAATGAAGAGTTGGAGTGGTGGCGGGAAGGGGGAGGGAACGTGGTCCAGATTTTGCTGCGTGTCAAAGAAATGTTTGACGTTGCATTCTTGTAGCTACACTTTCAGAGTGGTTTACAGTTGTTAACAAAAAGCCAAGAACATTGTCTGCCTGAGTGATAACTTTCCCCAGAAAACACGAGACAGAAAGAACAGAGAGAGAGAGAGAGAGAGAGAGAGAGAGAGAGAGAGAGAGAGAGAGAGAGAGAGAGACAGACAGACAGACAGACAGACAGACAGAGACAGAGACAGTGACAGACAGTGAGATAGACACACAGACAGGCAGACAGACAGAGAGGCGGGTGATAAAAAAGAAAAGTGTGGAGCAGGATAAATTGAAGTAGACACCCCAGGAGATGGACAAGACAGCTGATCTTGTGACACCACAACCCTGGGAGATGAACCTTGACAGGAGATGGACAAGACAGCTGATCCTGTGACACCACACACCTTGGAGATGAACCTTGACAGGAGATGGACAAGACAGCTGATCCTGTGACACCACAACCCTCGGAGATGAACCTTGACAGGAGATGGACAAGACAGCTGATCCTGTGACACCACAACCCTCGGAGAGATGAACCTTGACAGGAGATGGACAAGACAGCTGATCCTGTGACACCACACACCTCGGAGATGAACCTTGACAGGAGATGGACAAGACAGCTGATCCTGTGACACCACAACCCTCGGAGATGAACCTTGACAGGAGATGGACAAGACAGCTGATCCTGTGACACCACAACCCTCGGAGATGAACCTTGACAGGAGATGGACAAGACAGCTGATCCTGTGACACCACAACCCTGGGAGATGAACCTTGACAGGAGATGGACAAGACAGCTGATCCTGTGACACCACAACCCTGGGAGATGAACCTTGACAGGGACTGGAAGATGTCACCTGTGCAAACCGCCACTGCTGTCTGGAAGTCTGGAAATGTGTCATCATGCCTCATGTATGTAACACAACATTTGTGTCACCATGCCTCTTGGATGTAACACAACACATATGTTACCATGCCTCATGAATGTAACACATGTATCACCATGCCTCACGGATGCAAAACAACACATGTGTCAGCATGTTTATGTAACACATGTGTCACCATGCCTCATGTATGTAACGCATGTGTCACCATGCCTCACGTATGTAACACAATATACATGTGTCACATGCCTCTTGTGTGCAACACAATACATGTGTCACCATGCCTCATGTATGTAACACAACATTTGTGTCACACATGCCTCATGGATGTAACACAACACAAGTGTTACCATGCCTCATGAATGTAACACATGTATCACCATGCCTCACAGATGCAAAAACAACACATGTGTCAGCATTCCTCATGTATGTAACGCATGTGTCACCATGCCTCATGTATGTAACACAATACATGTGTCACCATGCCTCATGTATGTAACACAACAAATGTGTCACCATGCCTCATGTATGTACACACAACAAATGTGTCACCATGCCTCATGTATGTAACACAACACTTGCCCAGCTTATCGTCAGATGCCAACACATCTTCCTTAACAGAAGGCAGGAACAAGAAAAAGACAATACTGCAGATGAAAATAACTGTACTCTCTCTCTCTCTCTCTCTCTCTCTCTCTCTCTCTCTCTCTCTCTCTCTCACTCTCTCTCACACACACAGACACACACACACACACACACACACACACACACACACACACACACACACACACACACACATACACACACACACACACACACACACACACACACACACACACACACAGAGAGAGAGAGAGAGAGAGAGAGAGAGAGAGAGAGAGAGAGAGAGAGAGAGAGAGAGAGAGAGAGAGGAAAACATTATCACATTTGTAATATTCTGATATGGATGGCCTTAATGTATATGGACTAGACAGGTTCGTAGAAAGCAAAATAAATGAATTTCGGACGAAACGTTTTCATGACGTCTTATGTTCTGCTAAAGTGTAGATTCATGCAAAATAAAGCGAGCGTATTTTCTGCAACGAAAACTTTAAAATGGGATATAAAGCTTTCCTTTATCAGAAATGGACGCAGGGCAACACGTTTTTTGTGTCACCCGCCTCCAACATGTACACACCTATGAGGTTTGACCAAATACCCTATTTTCACACGTATAAACCTGTAAGGTTTGGCTATATACTTGCATTTCACATGTATACACCTATAAGGTTTGGCCATACAGCCCTATCCAACATGTACACACCGATAAGGGTTGGCCACATACCCCTATCCAACATGTACACACTGATAAGAATTGACCACACACCCCTATCAAAGATGCACACACCAATAATACTTGGCCATATATCTCTATCCAATATATACACACCAATATTCCTTGGCCATATATCTCTATTCAATATGTACACACCAATAATATTTGGCCACATACCCCTATGCAATATGTACACACCTGTAATCCTTGGCCTTATAGCCTCATACAGCATGCACACATCTGTACAACTTGATCTTATCTGACCTGTTCACAAGCTGCCTGTATACCCCAGTCCAAATGTGTTCTATAATGTTGCTCACGTAACCCTATCCAACATTTGTACAAATAAACAATTGTCTACATTGTCACTTCCAGAATGTAAACACCTGTAAATCTTGTTCGTGTGAACAAGTGCAACTCTTTAAAACTTGCCTAAATACCCACATCCAGGACATATGTAAATCATGCCCCTGGACTTCTGTCAGACCCCACTGTAAAGCTGATCCATAATCTCTCATCCACCATGAACATATTCATGAAGATTCTCCATACAACTGCGTTCAACATGCACTGCTGTTCGTATACCCGCATCCAACATGCACACAGCTTTAAAAAGAAAATTCATTGATTCCGATGGACAAACTAGATGTCTTTTGACCTCTTAGGTCTTCTGCAGGCAAAACAAATAACATTTAGGACAATGAAAACGAAGAACGAACAGTCACGTATCATATGTATACACCTGGTGAATTCGGCAATATACTCCTCACGCAACATCTATACAGCTTGCCAACATACCCCCATTCAGAATATACACCGCTTTGGGGTTGTCCATATACCTGCATCCAACAGGTATCAAAGTCTGAAGATTTTCATATCCCTGCATCCAACAGGTATTCAAAGTCTGAAGATTTTCATTTCCCTGCATCATCCAACAGGTATTCAAAGTCTGAAGATTTTCATATCCCTGCATCCAACATGTACTCTCTCTCCACACACCCCTCCAATGTGTGCACAGTTGAGAAGCTTGTCCATACACCTACATCCAACATGTACACCTTCCATACACCCCCGTCCAACATGTACACCTTCCATACACCCCCCCGTCCAACATGTACACCTTCCATACACCCCCCGTCCAATTGTACACGGTTGAGAAGCTTGTCTATGTACCTACAACCAGTCTATTCATCCAGTTTTGACGCTTGTCCATATGCCTACATCCAACACGTCCACACATGGAAAGCTTTTTATGGGCAGGCATGCAGTGTGTATACAGCTGTAGAGCTTGCTCATATACCCCTAACCAACATATATACATCTTTGAAGCCTGTCAATATACCCCTAACTAACACATCTTTGAAGCCTGTCAATATACCCCTAATCAACATATACACACATCTTTGAAGCTTGTCAATATACCCCTAACCAACATATACACATCTTCGCAGCCTGTCAGTATAACCCTTACCAACATGTACACATCTTTGAAGCCTGTGTCAGTATACCCCTAAACAAACATATACACACCTGTAAAGCTTGCCAATATATCCCTGTCCAGTATTTATCCACCTGTGAAGTTTGCTCATATATCACCTATCCAACAAGTATACAACGGTAAAACTTGCTCACAAATCGCTCGTCCGACATAAGTACATAATTTTGATTCCTGTCTATGAATCCTTTACAAGCACAAGGCTTTGAAGCTCCTCATTAATTCCTCCTTCCCCACAAATTACGAAATATTGAAGCTTGTTAATAAATCCCACATCTCCCATGTATACACAGCCGTGAATCTTGTCTATAAATCCTTTAATTCACATGAGTACACAGCTGTGAATCTAAACGATAAATCCCTGACCTCACATGAGTACGCAGCTGTGAATCTTGCCTATAAATCCCGTATGCCACATGTCCACACGGCAGTGAATCTTGCACATAAATCTCTCATCCCACGTGTACTTTCAATTCTGAACAAGTGTCGGATGAAGTAGAGTAGAAAGAAACTCGTGGAGAGCGTGGCAGCAGAGAGTCCTCAGAAGAGAAGCCCCCTTCAAGCAAGTGTTTCGGCCCTTATCTCCTGACACTCTAGGGGGGTTGGGCCACACCCCGGTTCATGACTCCGGATGTCCCTCTGCTGCCCCTTTTTTTCCCCATCTTGGGACGAGTCATGGTTGGGATTCGAACCCATGACCCTCTGGACATGCTCATTTTCCACTTAATGACTCGCGCACTAACCACTGAGCCACTGGGACACCTGATATTTGTAGGAAAGTTAAGCCTTATGAAGTTCACTTTTGTTCCTCCTTGACCAGATCCAGCTTGAACACCTCTCTGCTGCTTCTTCTGCCATTGCTTTCATGGCTCTGCTTTTTTCCCCCCTCCCTGCAACTGAGAGCTGTTTCATGAGGCTGTATGCAGACGTTCCTACAACCCCCTAGCTCCAATTTCTGCAGTGAGGACATTGACCTGATAGCCTTCTATCCTCAGGCTGTTTGCCAGATCAGCATACTTTTCAGTCTTGTAGATTTGAGCTGCCTCCATTCTGTTCTCATATGGCACCGGGACCGTGAGCTCGATCATGATCAGCTGCTTGGTTGACTGAGAGTGGACTACTATGTCTGGTCTCATGCCACTCTTGCTGATGATCTCTGGGTGACTCTTCCATTCTGGGAGGTCTGCAGTGCACTCCCAGTCATCTGCCCCGTCCAGCAGACTCTACCTGCATGTTCCGAGTGGGCACTGTTGTTCTTGGCCATGATCACTGCCTCCTGCCGTGAAGAATGTTGCGGGTGCTTTTGGAGTCCTGATTTTCCCTTGAAAGGTATATTTACACGCTTGGAACTTCCATTGATGGGGCGGGGGTTAACCTTGTCCGTTCTGTTTCTCATGTCTGCGTGAGCGCTAGATCAATAATCTCCTTGTGTAGCATTGCTACAAAGTTATGTGCCTTTTAATAGTGCCACATTGAGTGCCAAAATGTACCTCGCTGTCTACCTCCCCTTTTCTTCTTCATCTTCCACTTTGATATTATTTAAGGAAGTTGTTCAGACTGGAATTTTCTGCATGGCACTTTGTTGATTGCAATGGTCTGGCATGATAGTATGTTCTAATAAAAGAGAGTTTGGTATTGATCTTGTCAGTGTTGACGGTTGAAGACTATTGTTAAAACATGCTCTCATCTCTCTCCTGGCTCTCTCTCTCTCTCTCTCTCTCTCTCTCTGTATATATACATACATACATACACACACACACACACACACACACCACACACACACACACACACACACACACACATATATATATATATATATATATATATATATATATATGTTGGCCTTGAGCTTGTTGGGGGTGACAGCTCTGCTCCCTTTGAAATCTCGAATGGCGTCAAGCAGGGCTGTGTCCTTGCTCCGGTCCTGTTCAACCTGTTCTTCACGTTAGTGCTGAACCATTCCCTCGGAGATCTCGACAGAGGCATCTACATCAAGTACAGGCTGGACGGCTCTCTCTGTTTGACCTTTGTCGGCTGAGCGCCAAGACCCGAACAGTCGAGAGACCTGTGACTGACGCACTGTTTGCCGACGACTGTGCCCTGATGGCACACACAGAAGCAGATCTCCAGTTCACTGTCAGCAAGTTTGCGGAAGCCTCTCGGCTTTTTTTGCCTCACAATCAGCCTTGGAAAAACAGAAGTGCTCTACCAACCATCCCCAGGCCTAACAGTGCAACCTTACCCCCACCATCACCACCATCGTTGGCACCACTCTGAAAACTGTCGAACACTTCAAGTACCTCGGGAGCGTCATTTTCCAGTGATGGCTCTCTTGACAGAGAAATCTCTGCCAGGATCAGCAAAGCCAGCCAAGCTCTTGGCCGCCTACGTACTCGTGTGATGACCCACAAAAGCATCAAGCTCGACACAAAGATCAAGGTCTACAAAGCTGTTGTTCTCACTAGTCTCCTCTACGGCTACTGTGAGTCCTGGACGCTGTATCGGAAAACACACAAAACAGCTTGAACGCTTCCACACGAGATCACTACGAGCGATTATGGGCATCAAGTGGCAAGACCGAGTGACCAACCTCGAAGTCCTGGACAGAGCCGGTCTGCTCAGCATCAAAGCCATGATAGTGAAGGCCCAGCTTCGCTGGACTGAACATGTCATCCGTATGGAGCCTCACAGACTGCCTTGGCAGTTGCTCTACGGAGAACTGAGGCAGGGCCAGAGACCCAGAGGCCGCCCCAGAAAGCGCTTCAAAGACTGTGTAAAAGACAATCTGAAGCACAGCTACACGCCTGCAAAAGACCTAGAGGTTTTGTGCCCAAGACAGAGCACTATGGCGAAGTCTAACTAGGAAGGCCCAGGAAGAATTTGAAGACAACCGCCGCAAACCACATGACTACTGCAAGAGAAAAACGCAAGGCCTCGGTGTCCTCGCTTCCCACATTAGCCACGTTCAATTGCCCCTACTGCCCACGGGTGTGTACCTCGAGAATCGGTCTCTCCAGCCACACTCGTGCCCATGGGAGAGGTTATCTGCACAGTGACATTATCGAAATCGATAGTCTACCACGAACGGATATATATATATATGTGTGTGTGTGTGTGTGTGTGTGTGTGTGTGTGTGTGTGTGTGTGTGTGTGTGTGTTGTGTGTGTGCGTGTGTGCGTGCGTGCGCGTGCATGTGTGCTGTGTGCGTGTGCTGCGTGCGTGCGTGCGGCGTGTGCGGTGCGTGCGTGCGTGCGTGGTGTGTGTGTGTGTGTGTGTGTGTGTGTGTGTGTGTTGTGTGTGTGTGTGTGTGTGTGTGTGACAACATACGACTCCCCATTCCACTCTGTTACCCTGTTGTTACTACTGCCAAAGGATCCGTTCTCTCAGTGCCAGAGGACTTTTAAAAGCTGGGTCAAAGAGAGAACTAGACCACATGTCATACTCCTGTTCATTTCTCCAGTATTTCGGTTCCTAAGTTCTCCAGCAGTAGACCCTGCGGATAGAACGCACCCAAGTTTAGCATTGCATCGACTGAAGTGTGCAGGACCTGAACATTCCACCACAATGAATACATTTACATTTTGATTGGAATTGGAACCATTCTTGTCTTGGATATACGGCTGGAGGGTATTGGTCGGGTGTGATATACTGCTAGACGGTATTGGTCGGGTGTGATATACGGCTAGAGGGTACTGGGCGGTTTCTTGGATATACGGCTAGAGGGTACTGGTCGGGTGTGTTTTGGATATACAGCTAGAGGGTATTGGGCGGTGTGTTTTGGATATACAGCTAGAGGGTATTGTCGGGTGCGATATACGGCTAGAGGGTATTGGTCGGGTGTCTTGGATATACGGCTAGAGGGGGTACTGGTCGGCTGTCTTGGATATACAGCTAGACAGTATTGGTCAGGTGCGATATACGGCTAGAGGGTATTGGTCGGGTGTGATATACGGCTAGAGGGTATTGGTCAGGTGTGAATATACGACTGGAGGGTATTGGTCGGGGTGTCTTGGATATACGACTAGAGGGTATTGGTCGGTGTGATATACGGCTAGAGGGTATTGGTCGGGTGTCTTGGATATACAGCTAGTGGGTATTGGTCGGGTGTCTTGGATATACGGCTAGAGGGTATTGGTCGGATGTGATATAGGGCTAGAGAGGGTATAGTTGGGGGTCATGAGCCATGGGGCTTCGGTTCGGGAGAGGGGTAGAGTGGTCATGTAAAAACGGATGTGGTCGACAGTTGAGGGAAGTGAAGGGAAATTGAAAGTCAGAGAGAGAGTATCTGTTAGGGACAGGCAGGAATCAGAGAGAGAGAGCCGAGACGAGAGAGAGAGAGGAGAGAGAGAGAGAGAGAGAGAGCGAGTAGAGAGCGAGAGAGAGAGAGACAGAGACCAGAGACAGAGAGAGAGACGAAGAATGACAGAGACAGAGCAAGGCGAATGAATGAGGGGGAGGAGGCATGGAGTAAGGAGGGGGAGGGCGTAGGGGAGGGGGGTGCTGACGGAAACAGAAGAACACGGGCAGTCCAGGTGGACATAACAGACAGCTGATCCTGTGACACCACAACCCTCGGGGATGAACAGGACAGCTGATCCTGTGACACCACAACCCTCGGAGAAGGACGGGACAGCTGATCCTGTGACACCATAGCGACGCTGTGGTCGATTGTGTCTGCGAATTTGTTATCTTTTAGGGCTGTTGTGCTTTGTGTTTGGATTTGGAACTGTGCACGATGATTTATAAAGTGTTCAAGATGAAAAGTGTAAACCCAGCAAGTTTGTGTGCTTTAATGACTGTGATATCTTTTCTGTTGAATTTGTGTGACAGTGCAGTTTCGCATTTCCAACATGGCGGACATGTAACAATGCAGGTATGTTTTATACCCGTGAAACACTTTTAAAATTCAGACACTTAGCAGACACCAGCGCTCACCCATTTCATTTATTTCCACCAGACATTTTATCAGCAAGTTTCAAG
>JADBJO010029822.1:0-18594 GCA_016801955.1 Conus betulinus
CACTATTTTTGTGTTTAACTCGTCAAAGGTTTGACCTTTCGGGTGTATGTTGAGAGAGAGAGAGAGAGAGAGAGAGAGGAGAGAGAGAGAGGAGAGAGAGGAGAGAGAGATGAGAGGAGAGAGAGGAGAGGAGCGAGATGGAGAGAGAGAGAGAGAGAGAGAGAGAAAGGGGGGGTATGGTTTCCTGGTTTGTGTGTTAAATTTTATTCTGATCACCTTTTATCCTTCCATCCTTTCAACTAAGCGTTGAATGAGAACGAGGCTGTCGGAAGGGAAATAATGTGTGAGTCAAAGTCGTAATGATGATAATAATATTACTGATAGGGATACTAATAATGGTCAAAAAATATTATAAAAAAAAAAAAAAGTCAATAAGTATGGGTATGGAAGAAAGGAGAGTGGGTTAGAGGATTCTTAAACAGCAGGGTTGCCGTGGCAACAGTCTCAGAGGCGAAGGCGATGGTGATGTCAATACTAGTGGTGGTAGTATCAATACTAGAATATTACTGAATGGTACTACTAACAACGATAGTGAAGGTTAAGGTAATAGAAACACAATACAGAATTATATTTAGAAAATACATTTTTAATAATAATAAATAAATAAATAAATGTGCGCGTTTTGCGCGCGCGCGCGCGTGCGTGTGTGTGTGTGCGCGCGCGCGTGCGTGTGTCCCACCACTGTGTGTGTGTGTGTGTGTGTGTGTGTGTGTGTGTGTGTGTGTGTGTGTGTGTGTGTGTGTGTGTGTGTGTGCGCGTGCGTGTGTGTGTGTGTGTGTGTGTGGTGTGTGTGTGTGTGTGTGTGTGTGTGTGTGTGGATGTGTGTGTGTGTGTGTGGGGGGGGGGGGGGGGTGCGCATAGTTATCAACATTTCCACAACATATGCACAGGAAAGAGGGAAGATGGAACAGGAGTTCATGTTGAAGAAATAGTGAATGAAAATAAAAGAAAAGAAAACCAAATGACGTGAAGGAAATGGAGTGGACAAGTATCTGAATAAACAATAGACTGATGTGAGAAATAGAGAGGGTGTGTGGTGAGAAGGAAAGGAAGATAGCTATAAGTTATGTGTAAGGTAAATAGTGGGAGATATGGTATTATGTGTGTTTAGTGGGAAGATATTGTGGGCTGAGACTGAGACTGAAGTGGGGGGTTGGTACATGACACACAAGCACACAAGCACACACGCGCGCGCGCGCACGCATGCGCGCACACACACACACACACACACACACACACACACACACACACACACACACACACAGTGGGACACACACACACGCACGCGCGCACACACACACACGCACGCACGCGCGCGCGCACAAACGCGCACATTTATTTATTTATTTGATTATTATGAAAAATGTATTTCCTAAATATATAATTCTGTATTGTGTTTCTATTACCTTAACCTTCACTATCGTTGTTAGTAGTACCATTCAGTAATAATATTGCTAGTATTGATACTACCACCACTAGTATTGACATCACCATCGCCTTCGCCTCTGAGACTGTTGCCACGGCAACCCCGCTGTTTAAGAATCCTCTAACCCACTCTCCTTTCTCCATACCCATACTTATTGACTTTTTTTTTTTTTAATAATATTTTGACCATTATTAGTATCCCTATCAGTAATATTATTATCATCATTACGACTTTGACTCACACATTATTTCCCTTCCGACAGCCTCGTTCTCATTCAACGCCTTCCTTGCGCTGAACTCAGAAGCAATCTGAAGCGATCAAAGCTAAGTGCATTTTCGTTATTTTGTCCGTCTTTATTTCACCTGAGGAAGACCTAAGAGGTCGAAACGCGTCGTGTGTTGTCTTGTGACTCGTATGTCCACGTTTCTCTGGGCGGTTCGCTGACATTTATTTAAGATTTGTTTAGATTTCCGCCTGCAGTCGTTTCACTTTGCAACTAGAACTTTCCTTTATTACGTTGTCCCTCCATGCATGTTTATGATCTTTACCTTCATGTTTGTTTTTATCCTTTCCTTCATTTTCGTTTTCATTCTTCTTTCCTTCTTTCTTTCTATAATCCATCCTTCCCGTCATTGGTGGTTTGTGGTGCTTGTGACAGTGCCGACAGCAGGATGAGGCAAACTGCCAGCCAACTGTGAGGAGCAGGAGGCAGACAGAGACCCAAGTAGATCAACAGGAAGCTCTTAATGCCAGCAGATTTTTTTTTTTTTTTTTTAATGAAACTCGAATTACTGAGGTTGAAGCCACTTGCATCTCCCGTCTTCATCTACTGTTCGTGTACAGTAGTGAAAACAGAAGGCAGTCTGAACGGATTTTCGTGGCCTAGAAAGAGAAGGAAAGACATCGTGGCCTAGAAATAGAAAAAAAGACATATTGTCTAAGGCATAACAAGAGCAAACGTAGTTCTGACTTGCAGGTCAAGGGGGTCACGGGTCTCCCGCCTGCGCCATTTGTATGGAGAACCAAAACGTTTCACAATGCTTAGAAATTGCGGTAATGCTTCTTGCTAGTTGTCTGTGCTGATGTTGTCGGGTTTCCCTCCATGTTATAACCAGAAGGACATTTTGGAAAGTGCAGCGCATCATGGGGTAAGTGCACGTGCAAACTTGAAACTTGTGAGCAAGTGTAGGTATGTAATAAACCGGTGACTTTTGAGCGCGTGAAAATGTGTAACGCACGGAAATTATGTCATGAACTGGCGACTCGTGAGCAAGTAAAATTATGTGATGAGCTGGTGGCTTGTGAGCACATGAAAATGTGTGAGTACTAGAAGATGAGTAATGTAGGCTACTTGCGATTTTTTGAGCACGAAATAATATGCAATGAACTCGAGACTTGTGATCACTTGAAAATGTATAATAAACTTGTGACTTGTGATCACTTAAAGATATGTGATAAACTTACGACTTGTGAGCATCTGAAAAATGGGTAATAAACTTGTGAATTTTCAGCACGTGAAACGTGCAATTAACTTCTGACTTGTGTGCACACACAAATGTGGAGGTTTCGAGAAGCTTTTGAGAAATTTTCAGTGCAAGTGAAATATCACGTTTTACTTTTTTTTTTATTTTGTTCTACATGTCTCTTTTTTGATGAACGAACATTAAAACAACACCAGAGAGATTACGGAAGATATTGTGTAAATCTGAACACTCATGAATACAAAGAGGAACTACACACATGAAACTGAAAATGATTGAAAAAAGTATTGAAATGTATTTTTAAAAATACAATAACACACAATCCTACACAAAACGCAAACGAGAAAAAAAAAACCATCTCACTTTCCACAGAGAAGAAACCATAAATATTGTTTGTAACCATTATGAAGAGAGAGTCTCACCCGAGCTTCAATTCTATGAAGCCAATATGGACACTAACAACCACGCTCTCTACACAACAGATTAATGTCAGTTTGACCTTGGCCACAGCACAGCAGAGAGAGAGAGAGAGAGAGAGAGAGAGAGAGAGAGAGAGAGAGAGAGAGAGGAGAGAGAGAGGGAGAGGAGAGAGGAGAGAGAGAGACGGAGAGAGAGGAGAGAGAGAGAGAGAGAGAGAGAGATGGAGAGATGGAGGATGAGGAGAGCGGCCTGAGAGGAGGAGGAGACCGAGAGAGGATGAGGAGAGATTAGAGAGAGATGAGAGAGAGAGGATGGGGGTATTGATGGCGTGACTGACCAGAAGATTAAAAACAGACGCAGAAGAGCGTGCACAAAGGATTAAGCTGATGACGCCTCTGAGATTTTACACTATTAAAAGAGGGAACGAGGGAACGAGAGGAGGGAGGGGGGTCAGGGCCAGGAATGAGGTACGTTTTTCTTTAGCACCCCTTCACATCAGTTTCTTATCTCTTCGCGCGCGCGCACGAGTGTGTGTGTGTGTGTGTGTGTGTGTGTGTGTGTGTGTGTGTGTGTGTGTGTGTGTGTGTGTGTGTGTGTGTGTGTGTAGAGTCTGCGTATGCAATCTGCGTGCGTGCGTGCGTGAATAATATTGTGTGTGCATGTCTGTGTGCAATCTGGACCGTTTGCTTAGCAGGTCGTTTTGTGTAATATTTTCCCTCAAGTGCATGTGGTTGTTTTCGGAGAGTTGTAAGAATGTTTCTCTAAACGCGCAAAACTGGAAGCTATTGATCCCAACAAATATACTGACTTCCATAAAAAAAAAAAAAACGCGAAAAAAGAAAACAAGCTGAAGATTGGGGGGTGATTTTATTGGTTCAACGTGATTTGATTCATTACACCGGTAATGTGTGAAAATGTCATCAGCAATATGTCTTTTGTGTGGAAAATCCAAGGTCACGTGACAAACCAGCTTGAAGTCCTAATACCGTGTGTGGCCACCATTTGCGTTGACAACTGCTTGACACACCTGCGGCTCATTGAGTGGACCAGGTGGTTGATGCGTCCCCTTGGCACACCAGCCCACACATGGACGATGGCCTGGTGAAGTTGAGCCGCTGTTGCTGGTCGTGGACGCAGGAGGTCCAACCGTCTGCCAAGTTCATCCCAAAAATGTTCTATTGGGTTTTAAATCGGGACTGAGGGCTGGCCAGGGCAGCACATGACGTTGTTATGCTGAAGAAATTGCTGGGTGGCCCTGGTGGGTGTGTGGTCTTGCATTGTCCTGTTGGAATGTCCAGTTTGGGTGTTGCGCAAAAAAAAAAAAGGAACGACATGGGGTCTGAGCACCTGGTGATGTAGCGCTGTGCATTGACACCCTGTCCGCGACCCAGGACCAATGTTCTGAAAGATGACTGGTCCTATGGCGTGGTTAATGCCAATTGCACCCCATATCATAACGTTCGGGCCTCCCCAGGGGTTCCGCTCTACCACACACAGGAGTCAGCATAGCGTTCACCAGGTCGACGCCATATTCTGACACGACCGTCAGCCATGTCAATACAAAAAAAACGGCTCTCATCTGAGAACAGTATGCGTCCCCACTGCTGCCTGCGCCAGTTGATTCGGGCTTGTGCCCACTGCAGCCTGTCCTGCCGGTGTCTTGGTGTCAGTACCGGACCTCTGTGAGGACGCCTACATGCCAGCCCGTTCTCCTGAAGACGCCGCCGCACAGTGTTGAGGCTGATTCGTTGCTGGAGATTCCCAGGCACCTGTCGAGCAGTGTTGGCGGCTGTTTGCCGCCTGTCCCGCAGATGGGTTCGAACAAGATGGCGATCCTCTCTTGGTGTGGTGACCCGAGGACGGCCTGGCCGGGACGATCATCAGTGGTACCAGTGACTCGCATGCGGTGCTGCAGACGATAGATGGTTGAGATGTGGACGTTAAAGATGTTGGCGACCTGCCTGGCATCCACACCAGCCTCCAGATGGCCTAGGGCACGATTGCGTTCCTCTGCTCGTAGTCTTGGCATCTCTGTAGCGCTCAGACGGCAAGTCGTTACCTGAACCTTGTAGCGCGGCTTCATAAAGGCTGCATGCCTGCGTACTTGTCGCTGGTTAACTTTGCTCTGCATGGTGTGCACGTGCCTCACATGCAGCAACCAGTTTGCCATTTTTGTTGACCCTCCAATGCCGGGAATGAATGATGTGTTGCTCACACATTTTTTCACTGCACGTGAGTCTTGGGTGTGCTGTTAGCGAGTGCCATCGCTTCTCTGGTTCTTTAAGTCATTTTCTGATGTTTACAATATTGTTCTTGCCTTTATTCCTGTCCGTGTAGGCATTCGAGGAAATGAAATGGCTGACTGCCTGGCCAAGAACGTTTGTACTGTAAAAGATATCAAGATATTTAGTCGTAACAATCTGCGCTGCAAAACCACCAAGCGTGAAAACACGATATGTCAACGCTTGATGAACTCAAAATACTATTTGCAGATGCAAGAGCGTCTTCTACCCTCTCAAGTTTGACCTGAGCCAAGGTCGTTTTTCAACACACGCTGGACTACATCGCGATCACCATCAATTATTAGGCGTGAATTCTACCATTGACACTTTTTAGGAAAGTAAACGTGTAGATTGAATCAGCTTAGGGTGTGACGAACGCCATTGACGAGACACACTGCTAAGGCTTGCCTCAAACAGTCCATGATAACAACCTGCGGGCTCTATCTTAATAGTCGAATCAAAAGGTCCTATTTTCTTCTTTGCCTTAACTAGGCTGACCCTGGAGAAAGGTCCAGTGACGGTGAGGAAAGACCCACTGACCACAGGGAAAGTCCTGTTGACAGTGGGAAAGACTACAACTTTGGATTCTCTCTTGAGGGCACATAAGACCGTATGGCGAAAGCTTGGCTGTGCTGTGTCTGGAGTGGCACTGTCTTCATCTGTCCGTGGGCAGGGGTGGGTTGGGTCTGTGGGGTGTGCTCGACAGCTGGAGGGTGGTGTTTTTTTCGCCGGTGGGCTCTGCAGTCATGAAATACGGGCTGGTACACCCATGGGGATGCTACTTTAAGGCTGTTATGAGTTGCATCCTGTAGTCTGATTTACCTCTGTTCAGGAGCAGTTATGTCCCTCAGCATATACAAAACTATGCCACACTGACTCATTAGTTGAAACAACCCACAAGAAATGGACTTCATCTTCATGGGCAAAAGTGTGCGAGAAAGCACTTCTAAACCAAAAGGAAGTCCTCCGTGAAGCAGTTAGACTTTGTGATTTCGATCGGACAAAAATCTGATGTCTGCAGAGATGATTAGTTCAGGGACATTATCAGATGTTTCTCTTTGAAGAAGACGGGATCATCCAGCTTGCTCGGAAACTTCTAACTCCCAGAAAATAGTGATGTTCCCAGACTGAAAGAGAAGCCCTTGTTATCCCTTGGGGGTGTAAACATTTTTTCACATTTGCCTCTTTGGTGCTTCTTTATTGTGTTAAAACACAAACTGTTTGTCGTAGTTTTCCGCAATCCACAGCTGCCAGTTCGTGCAGAAAGAGTTGGGTCGGGTGCTTACAGCCGTGCGAAAGGCTTGAGCAATATAGACCAGGATACGACAATTCTGCCTACTATCTTAGGCGTCGTCCAGTATACCAGAAACAGGTGACAGAGAAGAAAACAAAAGTTGCTGAAGAGTGCATGAACTATGCGATCACAGTGTCCACATAAGAAGCGATGGCAGCAGACATTGCCCAGCATTCGCAGCTGTTATCAATGCCATGATCACAAGACCAGTGGGCGCACACGAAACATAAACTTTAATATACACACTACACTGTATCCCTATCACTCAGAACTGTAGTCAGTACACAACGCAAGAATCGTCAGCAGCCGACACACTTCAATAGACAGCAGTCAGTATCACCCACGATGGTCCGCAAGACATCATAGAACAGCTGCTCTTCCTTGTAAGGAAAGTTCTCTTCAAGAAAATGCAACCAGAGTCAGAAAACGCAGCATGGGGGGTTGGGGGGGGGGGGGGGGGAGACCCATGATATGTCAGAAGTTTACCTCTACCTCATCCCATGAACCACTCCAGAGATCCAATCTTCCAGAATCTCACGGGACTACTCTGTGTACTGACTTTGGCCATCTCCCAAGTAGCCAGTGTGCGCGCTTATCATCCACGAGACGTATTTACGCCACTTGGCGGTGGATGGAGTCAAATCAACATCTGCGAAGACTGTAAATCTAAAGTTTGATAAAATACTTAACTTCGACTGTTCATAAACTCTGATAGTTACCAGAATTCCGCCATTGGACAACAACGATTTCATGTGCATCCGTTCTCACAGCAATATCATTCATCACCCCCCCCCCCCCCCACACACACACACACACACACACACACACGCACACAAGAAAGAAAAATGGCGATCAAAATAGCAACAACGCCAAAATTTACACAAGCCATAGCTATGAGTCAGTTACTCATGTGTGTTGTATTATTTTCTTCCTCGAAAACGTCTTATGACACAGCGACTTGTTTTTTCCTTTGGTCCCTGTATGCATAACACAGAGACAGAGAAACAGACAGACAGACGGACAGGAAAGAATGAATGGATGCGTCATGGAAACGCGAAAGCGGGAAGGTGTGTGTGTGCGTGTGTGTGTGTGTGTGTGTGGGGGGGGGGGGGGGGGAGATGGGCAAGGAATTTGCCGAATTATGCCGTGGTGAAGGGGAATCTGGGAGATAATCTGATGAAGCCCGTCGTATGGGCAAATTATGGATCAGGGAGATTCTAAGGGGCTTTTCTATTATACGTTTTTTTTCTTTCAGGGAAAAGGATATTTTAATAAGGATTATAAAACAAAATATGGGGATGTGAATGTCACCTCATCTCTCTCTCTCTCACTCTCTCTCTCTCTCTCTCTCTCTCTCTCTCTCTCTCTCTCTCTCTCTCTCTCTCTCTCTCTCTCTCTCTCTCTCTCTCTCTCTCCTCTCTCCGTACGCAACACACAGGCAGGCAGACAGACAGACAGAAACACAGACACACAGGCACTTAGACACACAGACACAAAGACACACACACACACACACACACACACACACACACGCACGCACGCACGCACGCACGCACGCACGCACACACACACACACACACACACATACACTCACTCACTCACACACTTATTCACTTAGAGAGAGAGAGAGAGAGAGAGAGAGAGAGAGAGAGAGAGAGAGAGAGAGACCGGTGCGAATTTTTTTTGTTAAATATCAGAACAACGACCACACACTACCACTGTCGTCATCACGGGAGAGCGACGGATGGGGGTAGGAGGAATCATGCATGACGATAATCAGCCCAGGCTCCAGTGAACACCAGAGAAATGACTCAGCAGCAGTGCAGTCTCCCATCTCCAGGGCCGCTTGATGCACGCATGGTGAATATGATTGCCCACAGGGCATGAGTTCATGTATAATGCTTATCTTGCCGCACACGACAGCTTGTGTATCAATGTATATTTATACATCATTTCCCCCTCCTCCACTCCCCTCCCCAAAAATGTATACATGTATGTATGTATGTATGTATGTATGCATTGTTACCACCGGTGTTATATAGTGTTGTTGTGTGGGCGCGTGAGCACTGTACGTGTGGCACGTGGCCTGTAGTTTTTTTTTTATCTTTTTTGGGGCGCGTTCAGGGGGGACGTGTCAGGGGATGGTGCATTGATAAGATTTCCATTTATGCCTGCATTGTTTATCATTTCTACTTTAGAGTTCAGAGATGCTAGATGGGGTTTACATAATATCAGCCACTTTTCTGTAGTGCATAGATTGCATTTTTTAGAAATGTTGTTGTATGGTGTTGCTCTTTTTATAATTTTCCATGATATGTTATAATCTATTTTCTTATCTTTAAGCTTCCAAATATATTTGCTTAATTCTGTTTGGTTTTTTATTTTTCCTGCTTGAAAGACTGTTTGTGGTTTGCATATCTGGTTTAAAACGGTTAGCCGTGATCCCTATGTATGTTTCTTTATCACTGTCCGTTGTTACTGTAGCTTGGTACACAATATTATTGTAGAGACATTTATTATTCAGAGGGCACTGGTCCTTTTTTTTGTGCAATTACAAGATGTCCTTTCGTCACCCTCTTTGGTTGTATTGCTTTTGGTTTTATTGAAGAAATCAATTATATTTTTAAGGTTAGGCATACACGAGTACGATAGCTTGATGGGTTTTTTTATTGAATATTTTAGATAGAACATGTTCTTTTGGGAATGATGTTGTAAGGATTCTTAAGAACTCTTTTCCTACGTTAGTTTTTGTTCTTCCATCATATGGGGGTTATACCATATAATCTTTTTTTTCCTGTTTTTCTTATTGCTGTTCGTGTTGTTATCTGGGTTGTGTATTGTAATTTGTAGTTGTAACCACTTTTATACAGCGCCTCTTGGTATTCGGCTGCTGCACTGTTAAATGCTTTCTCATTGCATGACAGTTTAGACAGTCTTTTGTTTATACCATTAGGTATGGTTTTTAGAATGGAGGGTGGATGGTTACTTTTGATGTCTACGTAGACAGGTGTGTCATTAGGTTTTTTGTATGGTTTGTATGTATGATCCTTGAGGTCTAATGTTATGTCTAAGTAATTTACTATTTTTTTTTGTTAGCTTCTACTGTAATTTTTAGGTATGGCTTTGGAAAATTTTACAAAGTTCTTTCTTCTTGTTCTTTTTTCAATGGTTTTTTGGTTTATTGTTTAGCATGGCAAGGCCATCATCTCTGTATAGGCCAACCTGTTTTACCAAGTATTTTCTGTATATGAGACAACATGAAGAGTCCAACCAATTCACAGGGTTTCAGCTCCATCATAAGATCCCATCGTGACATCGAATGTGGAGTTTTTGCTGTTTTTTTTTTTTAATCCAAGTTTCATTGTTGCTATGGAGGAGGGTTTTCTTGGTGTGGAAAATAATTTCCATCTCAGAATCTGTTATATTTGTGTATTTGTTGGCGAATCTTAAAGCTTTAGTAGTAAGTAATTCCTCATCAATAGAAGGGTAGAAATCCACTATGTCGAAAGTAATGAACATTGTGTTTTTTCTGTTTGTTCAATTCTTTAAACCATTGGATAACTTCATAACTATTTTTCCAGAGATTATATTCAGTGTTTTTTTTTTTTATGTCCTCTATTGCTTTTTTTTTCCATTTTTTTTTTTTTTTTTTACTGATCTTGCCTAGTTCAGATTTTGATGGGTTTATTATTAGTCTGCAAGTAGGGTTGTTATGGAAGTTAGGTTTGTGGTCTTTAAGGGTTATGAAAGCTTCTTTTATTGCTGTTGTTTCTATCCTATCACCTAAATCCATGTGGTGCACAAGCTCCTTTTCTTTTTTTGCAGATGTTGTCATATATAGTCTTATCAGCTTTTTTTTTAATAATTTTTCTGAATATTCTTGTTGAGGAGTTGAGAGTACTCATTAGGTTCCATTTTATAGAAATTGCTTGTCTTGTCAGCCTTTATGAATATTTTTTTGTCATTTTGGATTTGTTTTATGTCATTATTCAATGTTGTTTGGAAGTTATTATATGATTTTCTAAATTCAATACTAGCTATTAGTTTTTTTCATGCTTTCTTCAAAAGGTTTCATTTTCTCTATTACAGGTGGCGATCTCCATGACTTAAAACCATAAGTATTTTTTATCTTCCTTTTTTAGCATCTGGGTTCAAAAAGAAAAACGCTTTCCATCTCATATTGCGCACAATATTTCAGTCTGCTCTATGAGTTTTTTTTAATGTAGAGTTGTGGATTAGAAAAAGGTATATTTTTGGTGGACTGCCCAAAGTTGATTTTCTCCATTTTAAATTTAGATTCTGCTAGGCCACAGTGCTCAACGTGAGGAGCGTTTAGTAAAATTAGAATTAAAAGGCCACTCAGAGTGTTAAAAGTGCTCAACCAAACAGGGAGCGACATAACAATTTAAAAAAAACAGGTTTTAAAACGAAGGATTAAAAACCTACAGATACAGATCTGTTTCAAGCAAGCTAAAAGCTCTCCTCAGGTACAAACTGGGCGCACCACCGGTGTATATATATGTGTGTGTGTGGGCGCGTGAGCACTGTACGTGTGGCACGTGGCCTGTTTTTTTTTTTTTTTATCTTTTTGGGGCGCGTTCAGGGGGGACGTGTCAGGGGATGGTACATTGATAAATATTTCCATTTATGCCTGCAATTATTTATCATTTCTACTTTAGAGTTCAGAGATGCAAAAGAGCAACACCATACAACAACATTTCTAAAAAAATGCAATCTATGCACTAGAAAAGTGGCTGATATTATGTAAACCCCATCTAGCATCTCTGAACTCTAAAGTAGAAATGATAAACAATTGCAGGCATAAATGGAAATCTTTATCAATGCACCATCCCCTGACACGTCCCCCCTGAACGCGCCCCAAAAAGATAAAAAAAAAAACTACAGGCCACGTGCCACACGTACAGTGCTCACGCGCCCACACAACACACTATATAACACCGGTGGGCGCCCCAGTTTGTACCCTGAGGAGAGCTTTTAGCTTGAAACAGATCTGTAGTTTTTAATCCTTCGTTTTAAACCTGTTTTAAATTGTTATGTCGCTCCCTGTTTGGTTGAGCACTTTTAACACTCTGAGTGGCCTTTTAATTCTAATTTTACTAAACGCTCCTCACGTTGAGCACTGTGGCCTAGCAGAATCTAATTTAAAATGGAGAAAATCAACTTTGGGCAGTCCACCAAAAATATACCTTTTTCTAATCCACAACTCTACATTTAAAAAACTCATAGAGCAGACTGAAATATTTGTGCGCAATATGAGATGGAAAGCGTTTTTCTTTTTGAACCCAGATGCTAAAAAGGAAGATAAAAAAACTTATGGTTTTAAGTCATGGAGATCGCCACCTGTAATAGGAGAAATGAAACCTTTTGAAGAAAGCATGCAAAAAAAACTAATAGCTAGTATTGAATTTAGAAAATCATATAATAACTTCCAAACAACATTGAATAATGACATAAAACAAATAAATGAAAAAAAATATTCATAAAGGCTGACAAGACAAGCAATTTCTATAAAATGGAACCTAATGAGTACTCTCAACTCCTCAACAGAATATTCAGAAAAAAAATTATAAAAAAGCTGATAAGACTATATATGACAACATCTGCAAAAAAGAAAAGGAGCTTGTGCACCACATGGATTTAGGTGATAGGATAGAAACAACAGCAATAAAAGAAGCTTTCATAACCCTTAAAGACCACAAACCTAACTTCCATAACACCCTACTTGCAGACTAATAAACTAATAAACCCATCAAAATCTGAACTAGGCAAGATCAGTAAAAAAAAAAAATCCTGGAAAAAGCAATAGAGGACATAAAAACAAACACTGAATATAATCTCTGGAAAAATAGTTATGAAGTTATCCAATGGTTTAAAGAATTGAACAAACAGAAAAACACAATGTTCATTACTTTCGACATAGTGGATTTCTACCCTTCTATTGATGAGGAATTACTTACTAAAGCTTTAAGATTCGCCAACAAATACACAAATATAACAGATTCTGAGATGGAAATTATTTTCCACACCAAGAAAACCCTCCTCCATAGCAACAATGAAACTTGGATAAAAAAAAAAACAGCAAAAACTCCACATTCGATGTCACGATGGGATCTTATGATGGAGCTGAAACCTGTGAATTGGTTGGACTCTTCATGTTGTCTCATATACAGAAAATACTTGGTAAACAGGTTGGCCTATACAGAGATGATGGCCTTGCCATGCTAAACAATAAACCCAAAACCATTGAAAACAAGAAGAAAGAACTTTGTAAAATTTTCCAAAGCCATAACCTAAAAATTACAGTAGAAGCTAACAAAAAAAAGTAAATACTTAGACATAACATTAGACCTCAAGGATCATACATACAAACCATACAAAAAACCTAATGACACACCTGTCTACGTAGACATCAAAAGTAACCATCCACCCTCCATTCTAAAAACCATACCTAATGGTATAAACAAAAGACTGTCTAAACTGTCATGCAATGAGAAAGCATTTAACAGTGCAGCAGCCGAATACCAAGAGGCGCTGTATAAAAGTGGTTACAACTACAAATTACAATACAACCCAGATAACAACACGAACAGCAATAAGAAAAACAGGAAAAGAAAGATTATATGGTATAACCCTCCATATGATGGAAGAAAAAAAACGTAACGTAAAAGAGTTCTTAAGAATCCTTACAACATCATTCCCAAAAGAACATGTTCTATCTAAAATATCAATAAAAAAACACCATCAAGCTATCGTACTCGTGTATGCCTAACCTTAAAAATATAATTGATTCTTCCAATAAAACCAAAAGCAATACAACCAAGAGGGTGACGAAAGGACATCTTGTAATTGCACAAAAAAGGACCAGTGCCCTCTGAATAATAAATGTCTCTACAATAATATTGTGTACCAAGCTACAGTAACAACGGACAGTGATAAAGAAACATACATAGGGATCACGGCTAACCGTTTTAAAACCAGATATGCAAACCACAAACAGTCTTTCAAGCAGGAAAAAAAATATAAAAAAAAACCAAACAGAATTAAGCAAATATATTTGGAAGCTTAAGATAAAAAAATAGATTATAACATATCATGGAAAAATTATAAAAAGAGCAACACCATACAACATTTCTAAAAAATGCAATCTATGCACTACAGAAAAGTGGCTGATATTATGTAAACCCCATCTAGCATCTCTGAACTCTAAAGTAGAAATGATAAAATTGCAGGCATAAATGGAAATCTTTATCAATGCACCATCCCCTGACACGTCCCCCCTGAACGCGCCCCAAAAAGAAAAAAAAAAACTACAGGCCACGTGCCACACGTACAGTGCTCACGCGCCCACACAACACACTATATAACACCGGTGGTGCGCCCAGTTTGTACCCTGAGGAGAGCTTTTAGCTTGAAACAGATCTGTAGGTTTTAATTCTAATTATATATCCGATAACTGACAGTTTCAAGAGTGTATCTCTCTTTGATTTTCTTCCTTCGCTCGTCGTCCTTCTCCCCCCCCCCCCCCCCCCCCAAAAAAAAAAAAAAAAAAAAAAAAAAAGGGTGATTTTAATCAAATGAAGTTAGAGGTGACAGGGGCGCAGAAAGCAAACAGTGCGCAGAAAGATTGTATGAAAACATCATAAACGCTCGTCCTTTCTTTCCTTCCTTCCTTCCTTCCTTACTTCCTTCCTTCCTTCCTTTCTTCCTTCCTTCTTTCCTTCCTTCCTTCCTGGCTTATCTCTTTCTTCTTTCCTTCCTTTCTCTCTTTCTCTCTGTCTTTTCTTTCTTTTTTCCCTTTCTTTCTTTCTTTTCTGTTATTTCTTACTTTCTTTCACCTTCTTCTATATTTTCTCTTTTTTTTTTTCATGTTCTCTTTTTTCTCTTTCCTGTTTCATAACATCAGACATGCCCGACATCACAGTCTTGCTCATGCAGGCATCAAATTTAATATGCTTTAAAAGGCACAAAATGATGGGGCATATAAACAGTGCATAAAGAGAGAGAGAGAGAGAGAGAGAGAGAGAGAGAGAGAGAGAGAGAGAGAGAGAGACAGAGAGACAGACAGACAGACAGACAGTCAGACAGACAGGCAGGCAGACAGACAGACAGACAGACAGACAGAGCCAGAGACACAAACAGACAGACAGAACCGACAGACAAACAGATAAGCGAGCAGGCAGCCGGGCAGACGGGTAGACAAACGGACGAATGGTTGGACGTACCAACAGGTTCACAGACTGGCAAGCAAAGAGGTACAGACAGGCAGACAGGACCGAGAGAGGCGGTGGAAACTCATGTGGAAGAAAATATGGATGCGTTTATTCTTTTGCATGTGTGTGTGTGTGCGTGTGTGTGTGTGTGTGTGTGTGTGTGTGTGTGTGTGTGTAGGATTAGGAGGATTCCAAAAACAGATGTCGCCAGAAGCCAAACGTTTGACCACTGTGACCCAGTAGTCATTATTCAGGACAGCAGACAGCCTACCATGTATCTCCTCTTCGGCCTTCACCCACTTACCGTTGACTCATTCACCTCTGTCTCTCCCATCTCAACTCCGCTCATCCACAATTCTCCCACCGTCACCACCACCACCACCACCACCACCACCATTACCTTAACCCCGGCATCTTCCGTCCTTTTCCTTTAGGGAATCACTAATGAACTAGATGACCTAGAAGGTCACAGGACCATCTGTCTCTGTATTAGGAGACAGCGTGCCTGGTAGGAATGCACAGGGACACAGACTAAAAATGTGTTTTATTTGATGCAGGCTAGGGCTCTTTATTAAGGTGTGCTGTAAGCCAACATTGTCAATGGCAAAGGAAGAATAAATATATATGGAGACTGGAAAAGGGAAAATGAAGCATCTGTAAGAATGAATGTAAGCTATTAATAGGCTTTTAAAATCCCCTTTTGTAACTGTATAAAAAGCCTTTTTGTGTTTGTTTGTTTGTTGTTTTTGACGTGGTCTTTTCCCCAGGTTTAAATGGAATGTAAAGCGAAGCCACCAGATAACGAGAACACACAAATTACAAGACAAAACACCACACCACCTTGTGTTTTGTCTTGCAAATTGTTTGTCCCCGTTATCTGGGAAAATTTACTTAATTCCTTTTAGGATTTGTTTTGATTCCCGCCTGCGGTCACTTCACTTTGAATTGAACTACTCCAAGAAGGCCTTGGTGCTGAAGCGACACTTGTGTCCTGACGTATAGTGCATTAAATGATTATCCTTCCTTTTTGTTTAGGTCAAAGAAGATCTTCGGTTTCTTTGGTACTTTTTTCCTTCAACCAATCCTTAATCAGCTTAATCGAGAGTTCCTTCAACCAATCCTTAATCAACTTAATCGAGAGTTGACAAGCGCGCACAAAGAGGACAGTGCACAAAGACATTGGCATATAACATCACTTCTCTGAGTTACTCTTATAACATTTCCCCATTCTCAAGACAATATTTGATAAAGAATGAAGACATAGAGTAAACCGAGAGAGCTGAACAATTAAGCAGTGGGGGGAAAACAAGTGCAGGTTAACAATTCTTCCATCAATATAATAATGACTTGGCAAAATTTTGAAATTCAGAAAAAAAAAAAATTGAAGATGAAGTAAATTGGAAAATATATATCATGAATATTAAAACCCTTCACTAGCTGCATGAGGAAACTATCGCAATCCCTCTCAAAGACAGATCTATATGTATCGCCTGCTGCGAGGCCTTTCGTCCGCTGGATCGGACTCATCAGGGAGACACGGCTGATTGTGTCTGTGCTCTTGGCGTCAGATAGAAACACACCACAGTCCATAATTCTGTGGTGTTCCGACCGCCAAGGTTCGAAAAAGAATCCAACAGCACCCCCAAAGCAGCCAACGAAAGGTAGTAGAATATAAACAAAACGAAAGTATGGAGAGGAAAAAAAGTTGAAAACTAAAAACATTACGCAACAGTATAAAATGTAAGGACAATCTTTGAGCCTATGCTTGAGGATCCATTTAAGGATGCAAGGGAGATCAAAAGATATGGAACAGTCTGAGTGGTCAGCTCTGCCGTTCACAACCCAAGCATTGTCAGTGGCTAAGAATTGTGCAGAACAACCTTTCCTTGGATCTCGTAAGAGATGCAATCACCCACTGATTGACTAAACAATATAATGCTGAACAATTAAGTATATATATATATATATATATATATATATATATATATATATATATATATATATATATATATATATATATATATATGTGTGTGTGTGTGTGTGTGTGTGTGTGTGTGTGTGTGTGTGTGTGTGTGTGTATTTATGTATGTATACACACGCACGCACACACACACTGGAAACAAAAAGGGGCAAAAAAATTGAGCGGAAACCGCGAAAGAAGTAGCTGCCGCCCTAGATTACATGTGAAGTGAGACAGTGTGAACAATCTTGATGAATGTAAACATATTGATATTAGTAGCATTAAGCAGTATGTGATTCTGGAGTCTTCCTTTAATCTGTAATAGTAAAGGTATATACGATTCAGATATTTTTGAAAATCGTGTCAGGCAATTAATTTTGGCTATTTATTTCGTCAATTTTAAACTGAACTAATAGTCGCTTCCTGAATACACTGCACATTGAAACACATTGTTTTGTTTACATCAAAAAATAAACCATTATGCAAAAAAGAACTATTCTTTCACATGCGTCGCCATTTTTAATCTGTTTAGCAGTACCTGAAATCACAAAGTTTTCGGTCAAATGTAACGTCGTTTTGCCTTTTTATTAATTTCTTCGGTGAGTTTAATTCAAAATGATGACTTTACTAAAAGACATCCCCAAAATAAGTGTCTTGATAATTCCTTTTCTGTACGGCAAAACGTGCAAGAGTTATCGCCAACCACACCCCATTTCTTTCAATACAACATTTGTTCCAAGAATTAGGTGTACGATCCTCATTTAAACCATTTCACTTCTGAAATTTTGTGTTCTTTCGGTACTTTTACACGAGGACCAGAGAAGTTCATATATATTATAATAATTATGCATTAAAATCCAAGTCTGAAAATGTCAGAGTGCCAGTTTAGATATCTCAGAGAGAGAGAGAGAGAGAGAGAGAGAGAGAGAGAGAGAGAGAGAGAGAGAGAGAGAGAGAGAGAGGTATTAGGAGAAGTAATAGCAGTAGAAGCAGCAACAGCAGCAGCAGACGCATCAGCAGTAGTAGTGGTAGCAGCAATAGTGGTAGTATTAAGAGTGGTAGTAGTGGTAGTAATAGTAGTATGAGCAGTAGTAGTAGCTAAATGTATGTATCCATCACTGCAACCCTATTCTCCCCCACGCCACCCCAGTTCCCTCCTCCCTTCCTATCCTCACTCACTTTTACGCTATTTTACATGTGCCTCTAAGAAGGCAAACTTTATTTTTAGTTGCAGGGGTATTCTGGTCTCATTTTTTCCATCCGCCGCCAATGAGGTATATTGTGTCAGTTGCAGGGATACTAGCCTCTTGTTACCATCCACCTTCAATAAGACAGACAGTATATTGGTTGCAAGAGTAGTCTAGTCTCCTGTTTCCATCTGTCCAATAAGACAGATGGTGTGTTGGTTGCAGGGTTACTCTGTATCTTGATACTGTCAACCTGTGTGTGTGTGTTTGTGAGTGTTTGTGTGTGTGTTTTGTGTGTGGTGTGTGTTTGTGT
>JADBJO010029823.1:0-10000 GCA_016801955.1 Conus betulinus
TGATAACACACAACATTGTCATCCAATGTTATTCAGCCTGTTATTATGAATGGATGAATAGTAGTAATACATGCATAGTTTTTTGTAGATGAAGAGAAATAATAATGAACACGAACTGCTGAAACCATACTATTTGAATCGCGCATGAGACGTTTTATTCTAAGTACCAAGTTAATCAAACTTTTTAAAAATAATCATTGATTTATGTTTTGAGATTTCTGTGCAATATGATATCTTCGTAATAAACTGTGATGTATACCTTTGGTTTGTGTTACTACTACAAAAATATCTCGGTTTGTTTGAAATAAAGTTGAGTAGTTTTTGATTTTCGTGTGTGTGTGTGTGTGTGTGTGTGGTGTGTGTGTGTGTGTGTGTGTGTGTGTGTTTTGTGTGTGTGTGTGTGTGTGTTTGTGTGTGTGTGTGTGTGTGTGTGTGTGTGTGTGTGTGTGTGTGGTGTGTGTGTGTGTGTGTGTGCACAGCCAAGACTGCTTCACATTGAGCTGTATAGATTTTACTTTTTCTGTGTGCAAATACACCAAGAACTTTTTAAATATCTGTGTTGAAGTTTGTTTAAAAAATTCTGTTGCTAAAACGAGAGAGAGAGAGAGAGAGCGAGGAGAGAGAGAGAGAGAGAGAGAGAGAGAGAGAGAGACGATGCTGATGATGATTATGGTGATGATAATAGCTTTCCTTGATTGTCGCTGCCTTCGCTGTTAGCTAGCTGCTAATGATAGATTTAGAGCCTGACAGACAGGCCAGGACAAACTCAGTATTACCCACACATCCTTCACGTCATACGCCCACACAGGGACATGTCGTCATAAAGAGGGTGACGTCAAAAACTCACCTGCTGAGATCTCAGGTCCCGGAAAGGAAGTCCACGTCTCTCTCGTCTCCAGTGTCATCGAGGCCAGTCGTTGCCCGGGCCTCAGATATTGGGATGATGGAGACGACAGACACCCAAAGCAGCAACATCGTCAGAGTCTGTTTCAGGCACGTTGCCATGGTAATACTAACCGATGTCTCTTTCCAGGCTCAGCAGAAACGTCAATTTAAGCACTTATCGGTGACGTCACTTAGGGTCTTTTGCGTCAGAGGCGTTGTGTTTCTCTCTCAGAATTTTTTTTTTCTATTCGTTACACGGGAGAGTTGAAATCACAGCGAGGGTGAAGATGTTGGGAGAATGGAAATGAACGAAGCTTTGAAATCTTATCGTTAATTGTTTCTGTCTCTTTGTACAAATTTGGGTTTCAGTTCAGTGTTTCTGTTGTCTTCTACAGCCGAGTGTCAAATGATCAGAATCGATGTGAGGATGTTAGAATCGTCGAGAAGGGTGGCTTTGTTCTTTCTTTGTTTTTTGTGCCTTGGAGACCTGCTGACCTAAACACAGAGAGGCATGAGATGATTTTCATTTTTCTTGTCTTTGTTCAGCAGCATTGAAAAGATTTATTTTGTTTTCAAACTTTGGGATTAGATTCCGCTATAGATCTCAGCTTGTACGCACACTCTTTGAAATTTGGAAATTTACAGAGAATTATTTCTTGCATTTGAAAAAAAAAACTCCTCACAGAAAAGGTCGCCAAATCAGGGATATGCTTTTTTGTTTTGTTTACTGGATCTGCAAATCCTGATACTATTTTTGTTTCTTAGTATTTTACCGAGCAATACATTAGCAACAGCAACAACACAACAACAACGACAAAGGCGAAGGTAATAATGTTTTGTCCATAAATGGTTTTTTTTTTTTTTTTGTTCTTTCCGAAAACGAAGAATTGTAATATATTTTTGGAAGTCGTAAACTTTTCAATAAAGTTCTTCTGCTTGATCCAAAGACAAGAAAAACGCGATTCTGTTCAAACTTCCACACCTGTCTTTCTTCTTTTCTTTCCAGCGATCTGTTTGTATGTCTTCTTTCCTTCTCGTTTAGGTGCAGCTGATCCCAACCCCAAACTGTACCTTGCCTAGTCCTGGAAATAAATAAAAAGAAATAAAACAGAACGACTAACCCAACCAGCCAACCAACGAACCAAACCTGTCGTCGACTCCTAAACAAACTAGCCGCAAGAAACCCGGCCAATCCCACCGACTTTCTGGTCAACTTAGGAGGTCCGAGGCCGTTATATCCCCTTCCAGTCAGGTAGGAGGAGGAGGAGGAGGAAGGAGGGGAGGGTCATAGAGAGGGGAGAAAGAGGGAAAGGCGAGAGAGAGAGAGAGAGAGAGAGAGAGAGAGAGAGAGAGAGAGGGAGGGAGGGAGGAGGAGGAAGGAGGAAGGAGGAGCTAGAGACTGGTGCCGAAGTCACGTGCGGGCAGCGCCGTCACTGTGAAGTCGTAGCGGGTGGCCATGCAAACTACAAGGTAGGTGGGTGGATTGGTGGGTCGCTAGGCTAGCCGGCCGTACAGTTTCGCTTGGGCCAGTCTGGGCTAGGCTGGGCTAGAGAGCTGGTTAGAGTGGCGTAAGAGGGACGGCGTGGACAGTCGTCTGGCTGACTGGTTGGCGGGTTGGTGACGTGACAGTCGAAGCGTGGTCAGGAGAAGGAAGGGTGGGGTGGGGGTGGGGGGGGGGGGGGGGGGGTGGGGGGGGGTGGGGGGGGGTTGGATTGGAGGGAAGATGGGTGGGGTGGTGGTGTGGGTTGGTGGGTGGGGAGGGTGTATGGGGGGGTGTGGTGGGTGGGGGGGGTGGGGTGGGGGGGGGGGGGGGGGGGGGGTGGGGGTGGTGGGGGGGTGGTGGTGGGGGGGGGGGGGGGGGGTGGGGGGGGGGGTGGGGGGGGGGGGGGGGGGGGGGGGGGGGGGGGGGGGGGGGGGGGGGGTGGGGGGGGGGGGGGGGGGGGGGGGGGGGGGGGGGGGGGGGGGGGGGAGGGGGGGGGGTTGCGGGTTGGATTTCTCTGCCTTTCTTTTTTTTTTTCTTTCTTACTTTTTTTTTTACTTTCTTTTTAAATGCGTTTGTTTCACTGATTGATAGGTTGATTGATTGACTGATTGATGCTGGTCGTGTCCTTTAATAAACTTGTTTGTTTCACTGATTCATTGATTTCTTCTTCTTCTTCTTCTTTTTCTTCTTCTTTCTTCTTCTTCTTCTTCTCACAGTGTGGACGGACGGAGGTATCCTCCGTCACAAGTATAAACAGAGCACCTGTAGGAAGGTCTGGGAGGCGGGGAGGGAGATGGTGAAGACAAGCTGTGCTGAACACAAAGGACAGTGACAAGGGGGAGGGAGCGGAGAAGTTGGAGGAGGGCAATAAAGGAAGATGGGCGCGTGTGTGTGTGTGTGTGTGTGTGTGTGTGTGTGTGTGTGTGTGTGTGTGTGTGTGTGGGGTGGGGGTGTGGGTGTGGGTGGTTTACCAGGTGTGGTTGTAGTAGAGCCGAGGGTGCGCGACTGACAGGTAGGAGTGAGTTTGGGTGTGTGCCGTATTTGACTGATTTTGATCTCTCCTCCCTGTGGCGTGTCTGGGGCAAATCGAACTTGCAGGAAGCCAATCCTTCACTGGGTGGGATGACACGAATGTGTACAGACAGAGCAGAACGTGGGACCGACAACACTGCAGAACGGACAGGGAACTGTTGTTTGTTTGTTGCTGTCCCATCCTCTGTGCCACCTCGGTGGCATGGCACCCTCGCCGCTCATTCCGAGACATTCCCCGTCCACAGCCACACCCCGGCCCATCCCACCGCTGCTGCCCCCGGCACCGGCAATGCACAGGGAGCAGTGCGTTTCAAGTCGTCAAGGGGCACCCCCCACGGAGGAGACACTGCACTGGCGCCGAGTCACTTCAGTGGTGGTCAGTGGCGCCTGTTCTGATGCTACATATGCAGGACATCACCTACTACGCCCCCTACTGACGACAATCATTGCTTAGCCGCGGACGTCTGCACTCCCTCCGAAGGCGCCGCCTCCATCTCCATCCAGCGACACCTCCCTTGAACTTGTTTCCATTCTGGTCTGAGACTGCATGACAGGGTTGTACTCAACGTTTACTTTCATATCATATTCCGGCGTCAACCAGGTACGAGAGATAAAGACACCTGCAGTGTTAGTCTGACAATCAGAGTAACACACTCAGAGACTGTGTGGACCCCAGTCTTCCCAAATGAGCCAGTAGCAAACTCAGCCCTCGATTGTAGCCGGTCGGAACAGAATCTCCCCATATGGCTCTGAAGAGAATCGAACCCACAATCTCTCAAATGGGAGTCCGCGACGCTGACCACTTCGCCACGGCGGCTGGTCACGGGGATTTGTTTGTAAAGAGCCAGACCTCGGCATGCGGCTGCCAGAAATAGAACTTGGTGAACTGTTTCCTCAAAGTGGCACCTCGATGACTCGTCTTGTATTCCAGAAGAAGAAGAAGACGAAGAAGAGACGAAGAAGAAGAAGAAGAAGGAGAAGAAGAAAACAACAAGACGTAGCAGCAGCAGCAGAAGCAGCAGCAGCAGCAGCAGCAGCAGCAGTAGTAGTAGTAGCAGTAGTAGTAATAGTAGCAGCAGCAGCAGCAGCAGCAGTATAGTAGAAGTAGTAGTAGTAGCAGAAAAAAGAAGAAGAAGAAGAAGAAGAAGAAGAAGAAGAAGAAAAGCCGACGACGACGACGATATGGGTCCGCAAAGCACGTTATTGTCCATTATGTATGTCATGTCGTCCTGCACATTGATTGAACAGCAGGGGAGCAGAGTGTCGACTGCTGACCCTGTCCTGCCCCACAGTCCGCCTGACTGTCTTCCTGTCTTGTCCCACAGTCCGCCTGACTGTCTTTCTGTCCTGCCCCACAGTCCGTCTGACTGTCTCTCTGTCCTGTCCCACAGTCCGTCTGACTGTCTCTCTGTGCTGCCCCACAAGTCCACCTGACTATCTGTCCTATCCCACAAGTCCACCTGACTGTCTTTCTGTCCTATCCCACAGTTCGCCTGACTGTCTTTCTGTCCTGTCCCCCCACAGTCCGCCTGACTGTCTTTATGTCCTGCCCCACAGTCCGCCTGACTGTCTCTGTCCTTTCTGTCCCCACAGTCCGTCTGACTGTCTCTCTGTCCTGTCCCACAGTCCGTCTGACTGTCTGTCTCTCTGTCCTGTCCCAGTCCGTCGTCTGACTGTCTCTCTGTCCTGTCCCACAAGTCCACCTGACTGTCTTTCTGTCCTATCCCACAGTCCACCTGACTGTCTGTCTGTCCTATCCCACAGTCCCACCTGTCTGTCTGTCCTATCCCACAGTCCGCCTGACTGTCTCTCTGTCCTATCCCACACATCCACCTGACTGTCTGTCTGTCCTATCCCCACAGTCCGCCTGCCTGTCTGTCTGTCCTGCCCCACAGTCCGCCTGACTGTCTGTCTGTCCTATCCCCAGTCCGCCTGACTGTCTGTCTGTCCTATCCCACAGTCCCCCCTGACTGTCTGTCTGTCCTATCCCACAAGTCCACTTGACTGTCTTTCTTCTGTCCTATCCCACAGTTCGTTCGCCTGACTGTCTTTGTCTGTCCTATCCCACAGTCCGCGTGACTGTCTTTCTGTCCTATCCCACAGTCCACCTGACTGTCTGTCTGTCCTATCCCACAAGTCCACCCCACCTGACTGTCTTTCTGTCTCTCTATCCCACAGTTCCTGAACTGACTGTCCTTCTGTCCTACAGTCCACCCCCACAGTCCGTCTGACTGTCCTCTCTGTCCCTGCCCCACAAGTCCACCTGACTGTCTTTTCTGTCCTATCCCACAGTCCACCTGACTGTCTTTCTGTCCTATCCCACAGTCCCACCTGACTGTCTGTCTGTCCTGTCCCACAGTCCGCCTGACTGTCTTTCTGTCCTGTCCCACAGTCCGCCTGACTGTCTGTGTCCTGTCCCACAGTCCGCCTGACTGTCTTGTCCTGTCCCACAGTCCGCCTGTCCTGCTGTCTGTCTTCTGTCCTGTCCCACAGTCCGCCTGACTGTCTGCCTGTCCTATCCCACAGTCCGCCCTGACTGTCTTTCTGTGCTGCCCCACAGTCTGTCTGACTGTCTTTCTGTCCTGCCCACAGTCCTCCTGACTGTCTTTCTGTCCTATCCCACAGTCCGCCTGACTGTCTGTCCAATCCAACAGTCCGCCTGACTGTCCCAGAGTCCGTCCTGACTTTCTGTCTGGCTCCCAGAGTCCGTCCTGACTGTCTGTCTGTCCCTGTCCCCACAGTCCCGCCCGACTGTCTTTCTGTCCTATCCCACAGTCCGCCTGACTGTCTGTCCAATCCAACAGTCCGCCTGACTGTCTGTCCTGCCCCCACATTCCGCCTGACTGTCTGTCCTGCCCCACAGTCCGCCTGACTGTCTGTCCTATCCGACAGTCCGCCTGACTGTCTTTCTGTCCTGTTCAACAGTCCGTCTCTCTGTCTGTCCTGCCCCACAGTCAGCCTGACTGTCTGCCTGTTCTAATCCCACAATACGCCTGACTGTCTTTCTGTCTTATCCCACAGTTCCGCCCGACTGTCTTTCTGTCCTATCCCACAGTCCGCCTGACTGTCTTCTGTGCTGCGGCATAACTCTGGGGTGAAAAGTGGTTCCACAGCTTCGCGCGGTGGCTAGTCATCCGACGTTGCCTGGTATTATTTTGGTCAAAGGAGTAAGTATGTAGAACTTAGCCTGACTTTTTTAGGTCTGATCTATACAGTGCAGAAGAAGAAGAAGAAGACGAAGAAGAAGAAGAAGAAGAAGAGATAAGAAGAAAGAAGAAGAAGAAGAAAAGAAGAAGAAGAAAAGAACAAAAAGACCTGATTGATTGATTGATTGAATCTTTAAGGGCAAGACTTAGGCATATCCAAAAGCCTTTTTATTTTTAACAATTCTTCCCACTAATAATAAACATGCGGAAAAGTTGAAAAATGATTAAACGCTACACATGAAACTATTGCCAATCAGTAACAATATCATAACGCAACTAACAGACTATTCCTGCTCGAGTCTTCGAGATCCTAGAGAGAGAAGAGTAGAGATATAGAGATGAGAGAAGGAGAGAGAGAGAGGAAACAACCACACACACCCACACGACCGACGACACTCACGCACCGCCCTCACCCGCTCCGCACCGCGCACATTCACAACACACACACCGCAAACACACACCAAACACACCACACCCACACACAACACACACACACACACACACACCACACACAAACAAACACACACTTACGTACGAAGAAGAAGAAAAGAAGCTAAGAAGAGTAAGAAGAGACAGAGAAGAAGAAACATATAACATCCAACTATCTCTGAACATGCTGGGACCCCTAACATAATGTGGTAGGAATACTGTGTATAATTTTCACAAAGAAAAAAACTCCCCCCCAAATAGGTAATTAATTGTCAGAATAAGACAAGAAAAGCCTTTTGATCTTCTCTCTCTCTCTCCCTCTCTCTCTCTCTCCTCTCTCTCTCTCTGCTCTCTCTCTCTCTCACTTGTAACTTAACAATGGTTGTATCAATCTGTTGGGCTGACGTTAGTGTCAGGACGAAGAGGGGAAAGGAGTGGCACTGCATTCGGAATGGAAGTTAATGATATATTCTAGCTGGTTTTATTCTTTTTAAAAATGTTTTTCAAGCAACAAAAAAAAAAAAAAAAAAAACCCATCTTTTGTACTGGATAAATCGCACAGGGGTATCTTTATTAGATATGAGTTAGTGGCCGAAACATTTCAAACAATGGTTTTCAAGTGAAAAAGATATAACAACTTTTTGCCCATCGCGTGGAAATGGAACAGAAGATGAAGGTAACTTACTTTTCTCACAACTGCCCCGCTTATATGAAAAACGCAAAAGCTGTGATATCCTAAATTCCTTTACAGGAAACCCTAATCAAAGATCGGTAACATATATTTTTTTCAAAAAAATAACAACGAAAATGTAACAAGATCCCGGGCCAGATTCTTAGCAGAAGCAATGAAAATAAGGAAAGTGTTTAACTGAAAAAAAAGTCAGCAAATTCCAAGATGACCCACCATCAGTATACGCGCGCGTGCACGCCTGCATCTCTCACTTTCTCTCCCTGTGTGTGTTGTGTGTGTGTGTGTGTGTATGTGTGTGTGCGTGTGCGTGCGTGCGTGCGTGCGTGCGTGCGTGCGTGCGTGCGTGTGTGTGCGTGAGTGCGTGCGTGCGTGCATGTGTGTGTGTGTGTGTGTGCGTGTGTTTGTGTGTGTGAGTGAGTGCGCGTGCGCGAATGCACGCCTTTGTATGCACTTGCATATGCATGTGTGTGCATATTTCCTTTCATGCGTGTATGGGGTGTATACCTTTTTTTTTTTTCTTTTTTTTTTGGATAAATGCGATTTGAGATCATTTGTGATATAACATTTAATTATATATGATTGTCACCGTTATCTAAAAGGTCTGTACAGCTATTGGACAATAGCAAAGCGTCAGTCTCTCTCTCTCTCTCTCTCTCTCCTCTCTCCTCTCCGCTCTCTCTCTCTCGTCTCTCAAGGTCTCTCTCTCTCTCTCTCTGTCTCTCTCTCTCTGTGAGCGCGTGTGTGTGTGTGTGTGTGCGCGCGCGTGCGTGCATGCGTATTGTGTGTGTGTGTGTGTGTGTGTGTGTGTGTGTGGTGTGTGTGTGTGTGTGTGTGTGTGTGTGGTGTGTGTGTGTGTGTGTGTGTGTGTGAATGGATTTGACAGTTTGTCCTTTGGTCGCATATAATTTTGGTCATTATATGCCCAAAGCATATTCTCGAAGATAGCCTCAACTCACACAAGTGTATGTAGCAACAAGCAAATAAACAGCACATCAAACTGGAAAATGCAGGTGAATTCTATGTGTGTTTTATCTCTAAAATATTCAGTGTGCACGCGCGCACAAAAAAGGGTGTTTTCAACGGAGAATCATGGCAATAGAATGCATCTTAAGCAATGGTGCTTCGTTTCTTGCCTTATTATACAACATATTCCGCTAACGAAGGGATAGTCAGAGAAGAATATAACAGTGTACAAAGCCAACATGTTTCCATCTGGGTGATTAGGATCTGTTCCCTTTTTTCTTATAACACAAGGTATCAAATCGTTGCGATTGCTTGTGAAGGAATATGTTTTTTTTTTTCAAACCACTCACCAAGGCATATGACTAGGAATTCAAAAAAAAACCTGTCAAAATGTAACTCCATTTCTGGATTCAAATCGAGGAATTAGCGCCTGGAACAATATGCTTGGGTCTCATTGAAACACACCACCACAGCGCGTTGACTACTGACGTTCATGGACTTCCAGCCCTACTCCAAAGCAATCAGTTATGTCACAGTCTACTCTGCGTGCTTCTCCTCATTTCAATTTTCGTTGCATCACATCGTCATGGGTAATGCAAGCTTTGTGTTTTCCACCTTGCAAACGTGAGAGAAGGATCAATCAACGCGCACGCGCGGTGTGTGTGTGTGTGTGTGTGTGTGTGTGTGTGTGTGTGTGTGTGTGTGTGTGTGTGTGTGTGTGTGTGTGTGTTGTGTGTGTGTGTGTGTGTGTGTGTGTGTGTGTGTGTGTGTGTGTGTGTGTCTGTAAATTCGAAACTGCCATGGTTTTTTAAACAGTGACTCAAAGATCAAGTTACATCCTTTCAGTTAAAAGAAAGACATATTTTTTTGTTACATTTCAATGAAATGTTTACAACTTTCAACAAAAATGCCTTCTAATAGCACATCTCTTGTGCATGCAAGATCAGAAAATGACTGCGATACCAAACAATTCAAATTTCGAAAGACAGATCAAATGTCTTGTATAAAGGTCACTCTTACCACGAAACACTGATCTTGGAAGACTATATCACTGATATCCAAAGATAATGGCTACACAAACAGCAAACAAAGAGAAAGAAACGGAGATCACATTGTATCTTTGGCTCACTTTTTTTTTTTTTTAGCTCAAAATTAAGCATATTTGAAAGGTACTATCTGATGCACTTCCGCTGTGCATGTGTTTTGTTAATTCATTTTATTTCAAATTATTTCAATCCTAATCTTTGTTTGTTCATTTTAATATTTCTTTTTATTTCGTTGTATCTAATTCTCTTCTGCCTTTTTTTAACA
>JADBJO010029823.1:15000-18594 GCA_016801955.1 Conus betulinus
GTGTGTGTGTGTGTGTGTGTGTGTGTGTGTGTGTGTGTGTGTGTGTGTGTGTGTGTATGTTTTATTCAATAGGTTGTTTTTAGTGATAGTGTGTGTGTGTGTGTGTGTGTGTGTGTGTGTGTGTGTGTGTGTGTGTGTGTGTGTGTGTGTTTTATTCGATAGGTTGTTTCAGTGATAGGAAGAAAGCCCGCGGCAGGGGAAAAAAATCTGCTTTTCCTTAGGAGAGTTTTCTTACATCCTGAATGTTCAGATTGTGTTGTGTGTGTGTGTGTGTGTGTGTGTGTGTGTGTGTGTGTGTGTGTGTGTGTGTGTGTGTAGATGGTGTGTGTGAGGCAATTCATTCCTGGCCATCCTGCAGATCCTGCAGAGAGAGAGAGAGAGAGAGAGAGAGAGAGAGGACAGATGGTCAGACAGACAGACTGACGGGCAGAATGACAGAGATTCAGATAGTTGGTTCATGTACGGCCATAATCCAATTTGAAAAGGACGATACAGACATAAAAAAGTCTTGCAAAGGCGGTATTACGAGTCCTCACAATAAAACACGCAAACGACCATGTTAGCATTGGTTTTTGTTCCGTTTTGTTTATTTGGTTTCTTAATTGAAAAGTTGTATAATCATGTCTATAACACTAATTTGCGAACCACACTCACTTTGACTTATACAATAAGAAAGCAAAGCCGAAAAATACGGTGGCTGAAAACAAAATTTCTTGGGCATTAATTTCTAATGGGGAATCACTAAAAGCAGGGGCTGCGAAACAAAAGGAATTTCATCTTCCGTGGTTCCTTTTCAACGAGGTTACCGTAATACACATGTGTACTTTTCAAATTTAAATCTAGTGAAAACAAATCGTGGATGTCCACACTCAACCAAAGATATTTCTTAACTACATGCATGAAACCATACATTTTGCATCTGTCAAACCTGATGCTTGACAGTATATGATTTTTACCGAGTTTGCCGTCTATCCCCCACCAATCTTTGACCCGGCTGACACGGACAGATTCGTACATGTGAAATTTAGGGGGGGTTGTCCCTTGAGTAGGCCCATGTCACCGGCGATTTCTGTGAGCTGAACTTGACATGGAGTATAAGGCCTTTTCCGGGCCGACAGATTTTAAACCAGCAAAACGCTGACGATTCACATAAAAGCACACTCATCACGACAGTCCGTTACTCGTGGTGTCTGTGCGACTGGTAAATCAAAGCAATAGATAGCTTCCACGTACGTGCTGTAACAGAAAAATCCACCATACCCCATGTACAGGGATGAAGAAAAATCAAGAATGCGGTTTAACTAATCGGTGGGTATGTCTGTACTGGCTTCGTTACGTTTACGAAGCATGTCACGGGGCACAATTTCATAGCAGTCTACGCCCATCACCTGAAGAAGTTGCATCTGACAGAAGTTCCTCCGGCTAAAGTCAGCTGCATTTTACTGAGGTGACCCGACACTTTGCTGCCCGCGTACGCCTCAACTTAAAACAAGCCTTACGCCAGATCCCTCGAAATACGAGTTTAACCGCGCTCACTTGCTGTCTTTTGAAAGACAAGGGGAAAATAATATAAGACCCAGGCCAAAAGAATTTTTATAAAACCAAGACAAATGTAGGCTGAATAAACTAAGAACCAGGCCAAGAGAGATTTTACGAAAGTAAGACACGTAGGCAGAACGCTGCTCGCGTGGACCGTGTTTTGCTGGGGCCGGTGGTTCTCTTCGATATCTCCGCGCTGAAGAAAGAACGCGAACAGAACCACAACCATAACTGCCACTGAGACATGAACTGACACACTGAGCGCGCTTCTCTCGCGCGCGTTTACTCGTGAAGGTTTAAAAGTTCAGTACAATGACCCCCACACATATTCGAAGGCATTCCGAATTAACCGGCATGTTGACAGAAATCGATGTGCATGAAATGAAACACTAATTGGTGGAAACTGTTGCCTTTTGCGCGCTAATTAACAAAAACGACAAAAAATTAGAAAGACCCCCCCCCCCCCCCCCCCCCCCCAAACAACCAAAAAAAAAAAAAAAAAAAAAAGTGCACGCGTGGCCGTAAAAAACATTCTCTCCCACCCCCATTTTTTTCTCTCTCTCTCTCTGTCGCTGTGTGTCGGTGTGTGTTTTGAATGAGCATATATATGTTTCGTGTGAATGCATGTGTGCACGTGCGTGCATGCGTGCGTGTGTGTGTGTGTGCGTGTGTGTGTGTGTGTGTGTGTGTGTGTGTGTGGTGTGTGTGTGTGTGTGTGTGCAGAAGGTGGTGAGTGGATGGTTTGATACCGGAGATGGAGTGAAGACGGGAGGAAGGTGGCGGGAGGGGTGGGTGGGGTGGGAGTAGGGACGTACGAGCAACATATTAGGCAGGTACACCCATCTTGCCTTTTAATCTGAAGACGGTGCAAATGGCTGTGAAACTGTCATGTTAACACAGCTCAGTGTTGTCCCCCCTGTGAGGATGGCTGTAGAGTAGCTATGACGTCAGGCACTTGTCAAACACAGCTCTGAGTTATCTCCCTCTGAGGATGGCTGTAGAGTAGCTGTGACGTCAGGTACTTGTCCCCACAGCTCAGTATCTCTCCCCCCTGTGAGGATGGCTGTAGAGTAGCTATGACGTCAGGCACTTGTCAAACACAGCTCTGAGTTATCTCCCTGTGAGGATGGCTGTAGAGTAGCTATGACGTCAGGCACTTGTCAAACACAGCTCTGAGTTATCTCCCTGTGAGGATGGCTGTAGAGTAGCTGTGACGTCAGGCACTTGTCCCCACAGCTCAGTGTTCTCCCCCCTGTGAGGATGGCTGTAGAGTAGCTATGACGTCAGGGACTTGGCGGGCGGTGTAGGAGAGATGCCACGTGCATAGTGGCTGCACACCAAAAAATAATACACCAAGGCCTTGCTTAAGGAGTCGAATATTTAAAGACTCGCGCAGTTAGAGATTGTTTTGAGAATGCGTCTGGTGTCTGAAAGTTGATGCTCCTCGTTTTCTTTCATACAGCCGTCAAGGTACAAGCCAGGTGAGTTCCAGGCGGACAGGTTGAAATCAAAGGAACGGGACTCTCTGGGGATTCTCGGCTGGCGCAAAGATAGGGTCACGGATGAGTGCAAAGGCTTGAAAAATGACGTCAGCTAAGGTCATGTATTGGAAGACTGTGATTTCATCAATGAAATCCCCCCCCCCCCCTCTCCCAAACAAGGGAAATAATTGGTGGGGAGGTTTTTTTTTTTCTTTTTTTTTGTTGATCAGTTATCAGTTTAACATTAAATGCTGGCTGAAATCTGCGGTACGTCTCGAAACGCTTAAGTTGGATGATAGAGTGTTTTTGGTGCAAAATCTTTAATTGTGGCGTGTGGCCAGTAGGGGAAAAAGCGTGTCGTGTCGCAGGTGGTGCAGCCGCTCTCCTCACATTCCCCCCAGTTTCATTCTCTTTAAGTTATCTCCCTTCATTTCATGGTGCATCGTACAGCCAAGCCGCCCTTAATTAGGCGACCTCAGTCATGCAACCCGTTGTCAATAAGATCATCTTCCAACCCATACAATCCCGGCTACAGTGAGCGCGCATGCGCTGCAATTCCACCAGTACAAAAAAA
>JADBJO010029824.1:0-12500 GCA_016801955.1 Conus betulinus
CCCACACTAAACGGTCCCTACGATCGAGAGAAGGTGTTGGGCTCACCTTAATAATGGATAAACGACGGTCATTTTAAGCTTACGCTGAAATCAAGTTTCACCAAACCGTGACCTGTAAAGTTCTACATACTACAACCCACAACCACACCACCACACCCCACACACACACACACCATACACAACCACACACACATTTCACTGTCCCCTGTAAATCGAAGACAATACGCGCGCCTTCACGGGACAATTAAACTGTAAAAAAAAAACAAAAAAACACTTCACGTAATCGGCTCAAGTTCCGCAGAACATAATTGCGGTGGTTTCTTTCCCGAGAAACGAAGACACGGAACAACAGAACAACTTCCCACCAAGCAAATGTAAAAGGACGTGAAAATCCGACCCGAAGAAAATTACATAAATTCACTCGAGAGAGGAGAGAGAGAGATAGAGAGAGAGTGAGAGAGAGAGATAAATCAGGGTTGGGGGTGTGGTGGGGTGGGGGGGTGTGGGTTGGGGGGCTATTTCCTATTTGATTTCACATTGATTCACCTTTGCTAAAGCGGGCAGTAATTGTCATATGGGGTGGAGGGGGGGGGGGGTGGGGGGCCTGAAATTTCTACCCTTCCACCACCGACCACCACGTACTACTTTACAGACTTCCGCCTCCTCCTCCTGAATTACGATCAACATCGTACATGAATTTCTGAGAAAAATCCGAAACCAAGAAAAAGGTGTAGAACACAATCAAATAGTCACTGATTTCTTTTCTTCGATCTTGGTGCAGAACTGAGGCGCGGGAAAGACTAGACATACCGAATGGAAACAGAAGATTGGGGGGGGGGGGGTGGGGGGGGGGGGGGGGGGGGGGGGGGGGTGGGGGGGGGGGGGGGGGGGGGGGGGGGGGGGGGGGGGGGGGGGGGGGGGGGGGGGGCGAGAAAAACAGATTTTTGTAAAAAGGAAAATGGAAAATGACGGTATAATAAAGTATAATAATAATAATAGTGTAATGAAGATGATCACATACCTAAGGAATGTGAGATGAGGATTACGCATGGGCGTGGGTGAAAGACTAAAGGCCCTAGGCAGACCCACATCACAACCTTCTTTCGTTTGAGATGTTGCGTTATTTTCTTCAGTACCCTCACAAGCATAGCCATCCACCACCCCTTCCACTCATCTTCCACAAGCGTCCTGACTGACTGTCCATTCTTCCCCCAGTCGCTATCATCCATTCTGCATCCCTTTCCCTTCTTCTTTTGCCCAACCGTTTTCTCCCCATTACTAGCCGCAGTTTGATGTATTTTGTGCCCTTGATTTTAGCTCGTGTGTTGTGTGGTGGGTGTTGTGGTGTGTGGTGGGTGTGTGTGTGTGTTGGTGGTAGGTTTGCGGCGCGCGTGTGCGCTCGCGCGCGCGCGCGCCGATTCTTATAGCCCACGTCCCCCCCGCCCATGCCTCTCCTCTCCTCTCGGGTGAAAAGATCTCGGTTCGCCTCGTCAGTATGGGTGTTCGTGTGTGTGTTGTGTGCGAGTGCGCTCGAGTGTGTGTGTGTGTGTGTTGCACGGTGTTCGTGCCCGTGGTCGCTCACGGGTGTGTGTGTGTGTGTGTGGGTGTGTGTGTGTGTCATGTGTGTGGTGTGTGTGTGTTGACCACCAGGAGGCTACTTACGGGTTCTAAATGTTCTAAAAAAACACAACACAAAACAAAAAAAAACAACACTAGGCTGGTGACCGTAGTATTTTGACGTAACAACCATGACGCTATGAGTCTGTTAAGGTGCAACAGCTTGGGCATTTTTTCCCATGAAAAGCACCTGCTTTCATCATTTGCTGTCGACCATGTCCCAGTCAATTCATGTTGTTTACAGTGCAGCCGACCGCAAAGGCCCATATCCGGACCGTCATCCTCGTCACGTGCGTTTCCTATCTTTTAGCACAGATTACTTGTTTTTTTGGGGTGTCTGTGTGTGTGTGTGTGGGGGGTGGGGGGTGGGGGGTGGGGGGGGTGGGGGGTGGGGGGGGGGGGGGGGGGGGGTGGGGGGGGGGGGGGGGGGGGGGGGGGGGGGGGGGGGGGGGGGGGGGGGGGGGGGGGGGGGGGGGGGGGGGGTGGGGGGGGGGGGGGGGGGGGGGGGGGGTGGGGGGGGGGGGGGGGGGGGGGGGGGGGGGGGGGTGGGGGGGGGGGGTGGGGGTTGGGGGGGTGGTGGGGGGGGTGGGGGGGGGGGGTGTGTGGGGGGTCGGGGGGGGGGGGGGGGGGGGGGGGTGGGGGTTTTTTTTTGTTTTTAAAGAAAAACTCCGCACAGTCATCCTTTACAACTGTCCTTCGCAAAGTGTACCTTTTGGTAGTTTTAGTTCTACTTTAGTAATGCTTCGTGAAACAACATTACATGGTCTGTATATATATCTCGCACGGCAATGTTCAACTGTTAATCTATGCGTACAACATTTCTACGCCGTCGTAGTGTTATCGTGTCCAGCGGCGAAAATCTGCGCAAGATAAATTCTCAGGATGCGCCATACCAAGTGCGAGTTTTGCGATTTGTTGAACATGTTGATCATCACCAGTTTACACTCGGTTCCATTCGATTGCGTCAGTCCGGCTATGCGGCTGGAACCGAGTTTTAAAAACCGCTAATTTCTCCAGTTTTTTGGTCCAGAATAGCGCTTGTCTCAACTGCTCCAGCCATGCTAATGTGAAACCTTTACTTCTCTCTCCTCTCTCTCGTCCTCTCTGATCTCTCATTCTCTCGTCTCTCTTCCTATCTAACGCAGCCACACACCACTCTCGCCTCTCTCACTTGTCACTCTCTCTTCACACTCCACACACCACACATGAACTCGGTGATTACACTCACTTTGACCTGCCCTGCGATTGCAAAGGGAAAGACATATAAACGGATGAATGGACAGGGAAAGGCACAAGGACAACGATAGGACAAGACGAACTGGGCCACCGGCTTTTTATTTATCCATGAAAGGGGCAGACTATCCAGACAAAATAGTTGTGCGGGTGAAATTTTTACTACAACCTCTTTGATGCAGTCCTATTCACACACAACACACACACCACACAACACACACACACACATTCATTCTCTCTCTCTCTCTCTCTCTCTCTCTCTCCCCTCCCCTCCTCCCTCTCTCTCCCCTCGTCTCTCACACACACAGAGGCCCCTGCCCCCTCCCTTCCCTTCCCCGCTCTCTCTCTCTCCCCTCCCTCCCCCCCCCCCCTCCTCTCCTCACACAACACACACACCCACAGATGGCCCCAGGCCCCTGCCCCCCTCCCTTCCCTTCCCTTCCCGCTCTCTCCCTCTCTCCCCTCCCTCTCCTCTCTCGTTCTCTCCACACACACACAGAGACGAGCCCCTGCCCCCTCCCTTCCCTTCCCGCCTCTCTCTCCCCCTCCCCCTCCCTCCCTCTCTCTCTTCTCTCTCTCATCTCTCAACCACACACAACACACACACAGAGGCCCCTGCCCCCTCCCTTCCTTCCCCGCTCTCTCTCTCTCCCCCCCCTCCCCTCCCTCTCTCTCTCTCTCTCTCTCTCTCACAGGCCCCTTGCCCCCTCCCTTCCCTTTCCCCGCTCTCTCTCTCTCTCTCTCTCTCTCTCTCTCTCTCTCTCTCTCTCTCCCCTCTCTCTCTCTCTCTCTCTCTCAACTCATCATGAGGACACTCATTCATGTCCAGACACACATCCCGACAACAAAACCTACATCGATGTTAACGACTTCGCAGCTGACAAAGATTGGTAACACTTTGATCCAGACCAGTCTGGCCCCCGCTCATCGTCCAACAAGCTGGACAGCACCAACCGCCCTCACAGCACCTCATTACATCTCGGTGTCTTTCCTCTTGCCTTAAAACAATCGGCCGAGTCGGAGGAAACACACTACAAGGGGAATAACACTGGAAATCGAGCACTGTGGTATCCCTCAAAATAAGAAGAGTACTTTCCCTTTGCCTTGAGAACCTATTAGTTTTATCCATTGGACATTGTTTTTTCCCTTCCCTTCACTCTCTCTCCTCTCTCTCTCTCTCTCTCTCTCTCTCGTGAATTCATCTTCTTTGATCCATTATTCTTCCTCCAGCATTTTGCCAGGGGCCATCCTATTTTAGACGCGATTTTGTTCAAGACTTGCGCTTGGTTATCATTATCATTATTCATAAATACTTGTATAGCGCCTATCCTCGGTTAGAGACCAGCTCTAAGCGCTCAACAATCCCCACTCGTTTACACAACGGGTTGCCTACCTGGGTAGTGCCGACTGAAGAGCTGCCAGCCGGCACTTCATTCAGTCGTTTCCCCCGTGTCATCCAGTCATTACATAATGCTTAATACGTAAGTGGGCCTGGTGGGCCGTGGCCAACGCCTTCAGAGCCCCATCCATCCTCATCGATCACGGCCAGTTCACTCACCTTCAACCCACTCATTTTCAGCCACGGCGCACCGTGTCCCTACGGCTTAACCATGATGTGATGTGACGCGTGCGGACAACCGAGTCCGCGCATAGTGACGCTTCTTTGATTATTAACGTGTCCATGACGTGAGTCCCATGTTTTTCTGTCGAAAAGATGTGAACACAGACCACCAGACACGGTCTAGTGAGACAGCATGGTCACGCCGTCACGGATTGTGCCCACTGCCGTGAAAAAGCCAACCGCTCTCATTCGGGTCGATGTTTACGAGTACAGTAAAACACTCATCCCCCCCCCCCCCCCCCACTCCCACCCACCCCCATTAACAACGTCTATTTGAATACTCCCCCCCCCCCCCCCCCCCCCCCCCCCCCCATTTGAATACTTCCCCCCCTCGAGTCCGCACACTTTGCGTTTTCTCCAGGAAACCTGTTGAAATGCTGTCGGTTTAGGTCGTTGTTGTTGTTGTCGTTATCGTTATTGTTGTCGTCGTCGTTGTTCATTCCACCCGGCGACACACAATGCCCTGCTTTTCGACAAAGTCCAACCTCCCATCACTACAAGAGCGCGTGAGCAGCTTTCGCCGAGTCTTCGTGTATGAGGTGGTAGAGGGGCTGGTGGTGTTGCCCTCGCCTCGTAGCAAGTTTTTGGTACCCTTGCACAGTAACGAGACCACTGTTCACGCCAAGAAATGTCCTGATTGTGTGACTGACAGTGTAACTGAATGATCGGCCGTTTTCAAACAGCAGAGGGTTTTTTTTTAAAGTGCCAAACAGTAACGCAGATCATGACAAACGTTCTTTTCATAACGTGTGTGACTGGAACTATGCAGACAGAACACCTGTATCGGCACCATCAACCGACGACGCATTAAGTGGAAGAATCACAGGCAGCGACAAGGACTCCGTGCACACCCCCTCTCCCACCGTAATCAAACCAGTTACTAAAGGGGAATAACACGGTGAAATCGAGCGTGTTGTAGCCCTAAAAATGAGAAAGAGTGCCTTCCCTTTGCTCTGAGACCATGTCAGTCTTGCCATGTGGACATGTAATTTTCGTCTCCGCGTCTGTCTTTAAGCCTGGATTAGATTGTTTCCAATTTTTAAATAAATGCATTTCGTCTTTTTGATTCAACCCGTTCTCCTTCTTTCACTTGGTCATAAAGTTTATGACTGTAACAGTGCACAGAAATTTCCGTAACGCAAATTTCAAATCCCACTTACTAGGCCAATCACTTGATCATCAAACTCAATGCCGTCGATGTGTTTCGATGTCTTTATACTCTAAATCTATTTGCTAGATAGGTTTCCAGCAACATTGTGTCTTTTCTCTGTGTTACAATCGATCAATCAATCACTCAACAAGGAGAAAAAAATGAAATGGAAAAAAAAAGTTTATGGGGGCTACTTAATGTTTATGTCATTGAAAACATTCAACTACATGCGAGTATACGAGCCTTCAAGACATCAATAGTTTAGCCGTCATATTATTTATGACTGTACGTGTTTTGTAGATATATTGTGGTGTGTCCTCTGTGTGTGCGTGCGTGCGCGCGCGCGCGCGCGCGCGCGTGTGTGTGTGTTGTGTGTGTGTGTGTGTGTGTGTGTGTGTGTGTGTGTGTGTGTGTGTGTGTGTGTGTGTGTGTGCGCGCGCGCGCGCGCGCGCATGCATGTGATTATATGTGCGTGCACTCATGTGCGTGCACTCGTGTGCATACATGTGTGCGTGCGTGTGGTGTGGTGTGGTGTGGGGGGGGGTGTGTGTGTGTGTGTGTGTGTGTGTGGTGTGTGTGTGTGTGTGTGTGTGTGAGTGTGTAGGTGACATACATGGCGCGCGTGCATGCGTGTGTATGTGTGTGTGCGTGTGTGTACACGCGCACACGCTTGCTTGCGTGTGTGTGTGTGTGTGTGTGAAATTCTCTGTGTAGTGAAAGCCTTCACGGGACCCAATGATCGTCAGGCCTATTATAGCATTGATACTGAAAGTGCATTTTTAACCGAAAAAAGAATTTTTAAAAGAAACGCTTTCCTAAAAAAATGAAAGAAAGAACGTAAATTTGGAATCTTTAAGAAATTTCAGCATCATTACTCCTAAACCTTTTAGCTGACACGAGATTCAAAAGACTTCATAGTTGGGTTTTATTGCCCTGACATTTAACAAGACACTGATTTTCAAGAACGAATCGCCTTTTTTGTCCCCAACAAGATGAATTCCCTCTACTTTGACGTATCTATCATCTAAATCTGGTCGTTCGACTGGTTCCTTCTTTGTTTCCTAACTCTCGGCTACACTCGAATCTCAAAGATGCTTCTATTTCCTGTGAATCTTATCCCTAGCTGTTGCTGTTGTTTCGTAGGTCTTTGATGAACCGATGATCGAATTAAGAAAACACACTTGAAGATAAAAGTTGTTAAAAATGGTTTGGTAGCAAAACAAGGCTGCACACCAAAATTAATGCACCAAGGCCTTTCTTAAGGCGTCGAATATGTATAGACTGGCGCAAGTAGATTGTTTTGAGAATTTTCACTGTGTCTGAAAGTTGATTCTCCTCATTTTCTTTCATATGGCCATCAAGGTACAAGCCAGGTGATTCAAAATCGACAGATTAAAATCAAAGGAATGGGACTATTTTGGGGGATGGGACTATTTGGGGGCTTTCCAACTGACACAAAGATAGGTTCATGGGTGAGTGCAAAGTCCTGAAATATGACGTCAACTGTGCGTAAGGTCATGTATTTGAAGACTGTATGTGATTTTCATCGGCGAAAATCCCCCGAAACAATGAACACAGTGGGGTGGGAAGTTGTTCTTTTGATCCATTATCAGTTTAACATTAAATGCGGCTCGAACTTATGGTAGGTCTCTAAACGCTTATATCCATTGTATAGTGTTTTAGTGCAAAATCCTAACTGTGTGTGTGGCCACAGAAAAACACACAATTGGGGAGAGAAAAAAAAAAGCGGTGGCGTCGCCCTTTCAAGGGCGACAAATGCGTTCACCTCAGAGACAGTTCTCCTAAATTTCATAAAAAAAAAAAAAAAAAACAAACGAAATCTGTGGTGACCGATGTAGCACTCCCCCCTCTCCCCCCCCCCCCCCCCCCCCCCCCCCCCCCAAACACACTTTCTCTCACCCTCCCAACCCCTTGTGCAGCGCAATTCCACACAGCTGCAGTTTCGCAGTTTCCCTGATTTACTCAGTGCTGACCAGACGACCGCGTTTTGATTTCTGTCCGGAAATACGTCAAACTCAGGAAATAAAGAAATATTCTTGATCTCGCCTAGAAATAACGAAAGTTTACATATATTATATATTCAGACGACTTGAAATAATCTATGAAATTTAGTTAGAGTCTGAAATCATGAACATAAATGACAAGACTATAAATCGCTGAACCGACCGACCAATCAAGCATTGACGAAGACCCTGCTGCTGCCACATATTTCGTCTGATCTTGGGATGTTTGTATCTCTGAATGAAACCACCTACCAAAGGAAAGATAAACATTAGTGCAGGCCCTTGGTGGTTGTCGTCCTTCTGCAAGAATGCGGCACCGATGGAGTGATGGAGTACAATGTGGACAGGGTGGATGAAACTAGGAAATGTTGCTTATAGCCCAGCTGACCGTCAAAGGGCCATATCAGGGCTGTCACCGCGTTGAAGTCAACTCACAAGATGGAACTAAAGGATGGACAGATGGAATGAAATAAGAACGGGTGAACTGAACTAATGGATGGACAGATGGAATGAAATAAGGACGGGTGAACTGAACTAAAGGATGGACAGATGGAATGAAATAAGAACGGGTGAATTGAACTAATGGATGGACAGATGGAATGAGATAAGGACGGGTGAACTGAACTAAAGGATGGACAGATGGAATGAAATAAGAACGGGTGAATTGAACTAATGGATGGACAGATGGAATGAAATAAGGACGGGTGAACTGAACTAAAGGATGGACAGATGGAATGAAATAAGAACGGGTGAATTGAACTAATGGATGGACAGATGGAATGAAATAAGAACGGTGAACTGAACTAAAGGATAGACAGATGGAATGAAATAAGGATGAGTACATGGAACTAAACTATGGACAGATGGAATGAAATACGGACGGGTGAATGGAACTGAAGGATGAACCGACTGAATGAAATAAAGACAGATGAATGTTTCAAAGGATGGACAGATGAAATGAAATAAGGGTGAATGGAACTAATGGATGGACAGATGGAATGAAATAAGGACGGGTGAATGGAACAAAAGGATGGACAGAAGGAATGAAAAAAAAGGACGGCTGAATGTTTCAAAGGATGGACATATGGAATGAAATAAGGACGAGGGCATAACACTAAAGAATGGACGGATGGAATAAGACAAGACGGATGGACGGAATGGAAGAAGGATGGATGGATGGGATGAAATAAGAACGGCGGATGGAGTGAAAGGAGGATGGACGGATTGAACTTAATAAAGACGGACGGATGAACAAAAGGATAAACGGGCAGAATGAAATAATGACGCTTGGATGGAATGGAAGGAGGATGGACGGATGGAACTTAATCAAGACGGATGGATGGAACAAAAGGATAAACGGACAGAATGAAATAATGACGCTTGGATGGAATGGAAGGAGGATGGACGGATGGAACTTAATAAAGGCGGATGGATGGAACAAAAGGATAAACTGACAGAATGAAATAATGACGTTTGGATGGAATGGAAGGAGGATGGACGGATGGAACTTAATAAAGGCGGATGGATGGAACAAAAGGATAAATGGACAGAATGAAATAATGACGCTTGGATGGAATGGAAGGAGTATGGACGGATTGAACTGAATAAAGACGGACGGATGGAACAAAGGGGTAAATGGACAGAATGAAATAATGACGTTTGGATGGAATGGAAGAAGGATGGAGTGAAAGAGGAAGGAGAAATGGAACGGAAAAGGGACGGATGGATGGACTGGTGGGATGGAAGGAACAACGGACGGCAGACGGAGTGAGAGGGGGGGAGGGGGGGGGGGGGGGGGAGGAGAGGACAAGTAGGCTAATTGAATGAACCTGCACGGATGGAATGAAATAAGACGGGTGGAATTAATGGGGAAAAAAAGAATGGACGGATGGAATCAAATAAGGAAAGTGAATGGAATGAAAGACAGATGGGCGGATAGAATGAAATGATGGTGGATGAAATGAAAAAGACGCTGAACGGCTGGAGTGATAGCGGATCGAGCGACTCGCGTCACAGAATGATGGACGGGCGGAATAAACTGAGGACATGTGGGTGAGAGAGAAGAAGGATGAATAAAAGAACGGTTTGGTGGAACGACAAAGTTTATTTCTAGTCAACCTGTCCCAACCAGCCTGTAGAAACAGATATACTCGAACTAACAGATAAATAACTACAAAACTTCTTGAGTCACGGCAGAGTGGGCTTACCATGTTGTGGACTTTCCAGCAGTCATGAAGTTTATGGGCCCCCGGTTCAAAACCCATCAGATAACTTTCCTTTGAATCTTCTTACCGTCAATTGTTAAGGCCAAATTGCATTGAAATGCAAGTCAACTTTATCAACATCAGTTTATGGAACAACTGAAGTGTGTGTGTGTGTGTGTGTATGTGTGTGTGCGTGTGTGTGTGTGCGCGCGCGCGCGCGTGTGCGTGTGTGTGTGTGTGTGTGTGTGTGTGTGTGTGTGTGTGTGTGTGCGTGTGTGTGCGCGTGTGTGTGTGTGTCCGCGCGTGTGTGTGTGTGTGTGTGTGTGTGTGGTGTGTGTTGGTGTGTGCGTGTGTGTGTGTGATGCGCGTGTGCGTGTGTGCGCGCGCGTGTGTGCGCGCGCGCGCGTGTTTGTGTGTGTGCCAAGACTATTGATGTACATTTTCGTCTTTGACGGAAAAATGGCAGTGACAGAAAGAAAGGGCCCGTATTTGCAATGGAGCGAGTGTTAACAGGTCAAGATATCTTTTCCTACCTTTTCCGCGTTGATGAGGTAATTTTCGTCAAAGATCGATCAGTCTGTTTGCAGACAATATTGAGGATACAAAGAGAACACGCAAAACAAGTAGATTCGTAACTGACGTTTTGAAAACAAGAAGAAGAAGAAGAAGAAATGCACGGGTTCTGGTACGGCGAAGAAGAGGGGGGATACGAACTGAAAACTCTGACCAGAAAGATGCCGCACAAATTGACGAAGTTGGAAACCTGCAAGGGAAGTAATCTGTATTAGAGCTCGAGTTCAGCAAAGTGACCCCCGCCGTTTTCGGAGGACAGATGCCGCTAGGCGGTCACGCCTCAAGGCAATTTTGTTCAATCAGTCACCTTACAGTTCAGTCAGAGACAGAGCTATGCCAAATCATGGGTGTGGAACGGTGCGCCTGTAATATTCCAATCAGTATCCTGAAGTGTGCTCCCAATCAAATAACTCCAAAAAAGAAAAAAAAATAGTAGGGAAAATAGGACGATTGAGGCCCCCACTGACAAAGGAAAGAAAGAAAAACGAAAGGAAAAAAAGCAAAGAAAAAGGTGGGGAAAAAAATTGGAGGTTAAAAAAAAAAGAAAAAGAAAAAAAAAATGTTTAAAAAAAAATGGAGGTTGGAGGCCAAAAAAAAAAAAAAAAAGTGTTCAAAAAAAAAAAAAAAAAACGGCACCACACATGCGTTTTGACATCACAGAACGGACAGCCAGTGTCCACCCTGAACGTTGACGGTACTGCTGTCTGGTTACCAGGTGGACAGCAAAAAGCCGACAGGTTGTTAAACGTAACGAGGATGGCGGCGGGGGGGGGGGGGGGGGGGGAGGAGAAGTTCACGGACGTAAATCTCGCCCAAGCTGTGAAATCTGTCCAGCAGTCTGCTGAATCGCCTGTCTCCCCTCCCCCCCCCCCCCCCCCCCCCCCCCCCCCCGCCCCCCGCATACATACACACACGCGCGCGCGCGTGCGCACTCAGACATATACGTACGCAAGCACGTACACGTACACACACACACATACACACACATACCGAATGGCTCAGTGGGAGCCGGAATAGCTCAGAGCTAGACCGCCGGACTCCTAATCTTGGTGATCCTGGGGTTGCGGGTTCCAATCTCTGCCAGGCCGTTCCGTTACAGGGTTTTTTTTTCCCTCGTTCTGACTCCATTTCCCATACAGTGCTTCGAATGAGACTATAAACTGAGGTTCCGTGTGTGAATGCACGCATAACATCTTGCACGCACGTAAAATCCCATCACCAACTTTCGGAAGAGAAGGCCAGTTTGGCCGTTGGTATGGATGACACATTGCACATCGCATGCACCCTGCGTGAGAAATGGAAAGAATGAAGTAAGGAAATTGATTGAACGATATTGAACGATACTGATCGGATGACACGGGAAAACGACTGAATGAAGCGCCAGCTGGCAGCTCTTCAGTCAGCACTACCCAGGTAAGCAGCCCATGGTGTAAACGAGTGTGGATTGTTGAGCGCTTAGATGTTTGGTCTCTAACCGAGGATAGGCGCTATGTAAGTATTCATAATAATGATGATAACAATAACATATACGCACGCAAGCGCGCGCGCACACGCACATCACAGCGTACTTGGAAATGATAGTTTTCACTATTACTTGCATTCACGCAAGCACGAGAGAGAGAGAGAGACAGAGAGAGAGAGAGAGTATCTGGAAATTTTAACTTACCTCATTACTCTCAAACGACCCCGACACTGATCGTCCCGTCAGTCTGAATGCGGGCAGCTTGGACACAGCCGGAGTTCATGACATCATAGTTGCCCGAGGACCAACGTCAGTTTCACCTCACTGGGCCTGGCCTGGGCTGGTTCGTGTGGGCAAAGGCATCGGAGACTCGCGTTCCAAAGGTCTGGGGTTCGATTCCCTATTGAAACAGCAAGGTTGTAAGAAAATTTTCTCCTCGGTGATAAATCTGTGCAGATGCCCATTCCCCCTCCTTGTGCATAGGATATAACTTTAAACCGAGCTCTCGTGCGCGGGTGAACTCATGCGTTAAAAGAGAAAAAAAAAAAAAAAAAAGGCCGTCCACGCTCGTTGAAGCTTCACACCTTTGAGAAATGCGCGCGCGCGCGCGTGTGTG
>JADBJO010029825.1:0-7500 GCA_016801955.1 Conus betulinus
CAACATTGATCTTTCCTCAAATATCAATATCAACCGTGGTTACAACATTGATCTTTCCTCAAATATCAGTATCAACCGTGGTTACAACATTGATCTTTCCTCAAATATCAATATCAGCCATGGTTACAACATTGATCTTTCCTCAAATATCAATATCAACCGTGGTTACAACATTGATCTTTCCTCAAATATATATCAATATCAACCGTGGTACAACATTGATCTTTCCTCAAATATCAATATCAACCGTGGTTACAACATTGATCTTTCCTCAATATCAATATCACCGTGGTTACAACATTGATCTTTCCTCAAATATATATCAATATCAGCCGTGGTTACAACATTGATCTTTCCCTCAATATCAATATCAACCGTGGTTACAACATTGATCTTTCCTCAAATATCAATATTACAAAAGCTGTCTAATATCCCTTATCACACAGACCACACGTTGCTGAGTCACTTTGTTCATTTGGACTGGAGCGTACGATTGTGTTGTAAATCTGTATGATGACGACATCAGGCACATTTAACACTTTGATACACACACACACACACACACACACACACACACACACACACACACACACACACACACACACACACACACACACACACACACATCATCATCATCATTGATACACACACACACACACACACACACACACACACACACACACACACACACACACACACACACACACACACACACACACACACACATCATCATCATCATTGATACACACACACACACACACACACACACACACACACACACACACACACACACACACATCATCATCATCACACACATCATCATCATCATCACATCATCATCATCATCATCATCATCATCATCATCATCATCATCATCTCATCATCATCATCATCATCATCATCATCATCTTGCGCACACAGTACAGTGAGTACACATCTGACTCGGTTCGGCGGTTGGACACATTGTCCTCCCCTCGTGGTCAGTCTCTCTAGTCCAGTACTTCTCACTGTGCCCCCCCACCAGTCTCTCTGTCTCCCCTCTTTGATAAAAGCGCTTGACCTTGTACCCTGGGTCCCTCGCATTTTTGACCGGACCTCATACACGTTCAGTGATTGACACAGTTCAGTTTGTGGACCGAGAGACACATCAGTCTGGTCCTTGGGGAGTGTAGCCTTGGAGCGTGGGTGACATGGGTAGCAGAGGAAGAGGTGGGGGTGGAGGGTGGTGGTGGTGGGGTAGGGGCAGTTTTTAAGAGCTGGGGTGGGGGGGGGGGGGGATTGAGTCCACACAGAGTGGAACATGTTTTAGATATTATAGCAGTGGTGTGGAAGCATAATATCATGAAGAACCAAAAAAAAAACAAAAAAAAAACAAAAACAAGATGCAAGCGTATAAACGTACTCCCAGTTTATCCTGAATACACGTGAGATATTCCCATAAAGAGGAAAAAACCGTCTTGGGCTGGTGTAACCATTAGTAATGGCTATTCTGGTAAACATCGGCCATCATCTGTGACCTATATATTGAACATACTTATAAATTTTCAGAAAGATCGGCCAAGAACTTTCTAAGATGTTCCATAAAGAAGAAAACCGTTATGGGATGTTAGTAACGGCTATAATGGTAAACTTAAACATCAGGCATCATCCATGACCCATAGTGAGCATACCTACAAATTTTCAGAAAGATCGGCCACGTACTTTCTGAGATGTTCCATGAAGAAGAAAAACCGTTATGGGTCATTGTAGCAGTTACTAACGGCTATAATGGTAAACTAAAATGTCGGGCATCATCATCATCGCCCATAATGAACATGTATACCAACAAACTTTCAGAATAATCGGCCAAGTACTTTCTGAGAAATTCCATGAAGAAGAAAAACCGTTACAGGCCTTTACAGCCGTTAGTAATGGCTATAACGGTAAACTAAAACATCGGGCATTATTCCTGACCCATAATGAACATACCTGCTAATTTTCGCAAAGATCGGCCAAGTACTTCTGAGATATTCCATGAAGAAGAAAAACCATTACAGGCCATTACAGCTGTTACTAGTTAGTAATGGCTATAAACGTAAACTAAAACATTGGGCATTATTCATGACCCATAATGAACATACCTACAAATTTTCAGAAAGATTGGCCAAGTACTTTCTGAGATATTCCATTAAAAAAAAAAACTGTTACAGGCCGTTACAGCCATTAGTAATGGCTATAACGGGGTAAACGAAAACATCCGGCATCATCCGTGACCCATAATGAACATACCTGCTGATTTTCACAAAGATCAGCCAAAATACTTTCTGAGATATTCCATAAAGAAGAAAAACTGTTACAGGCCGTTACAGCTGTTAGTAATGGCTATAACGGTAAACTAAAACATCGGGCATCATCTGTGACCCATAATGAACATACCTTACAAATTTTCAGAAAGATCGGCCCAGTAGTTTTGTCTGGAGCGAGTGGAACACATTTTGACCTCAGACGGACGGGGACACACACACACAACACACACACACACACACACACACACACACACACACACACAGAGCTCTGTTCTATAAGAACTGGGAGTACAAAAAGAAAAAGAATAAAGAAAAAAAGAAGAAAACTTTTATGTACTCACTACTTGTGATTGTGAACGTGATGCTGGATTCATCATTAACATAATGAGTAATTAATTATGACATGTCGTTTTAACCGAGCCAAAGGAAAGTATTGAGGGATATATGATTTCAGTGTATTCAATCTGTACAAACCGCATCTTTCTCCATTTCTTTGTGTCAGTGTCACATTGCTTTAGATGTGTGCATCATCCTCGATTCGGATGTGTTGTGTGTCACTTGGTGTGGGTGTGTTTTGTTGTTGTTCATCCTCCTTGGTGTGGATGTGTTGTTCATCAGTGTTGGCGTGGATGAGTTGCTTGGTGTGGATGTGTTGTTCATCATCCTTGGTGTGGGTGTGTTGTTCATCTTCCTTGGTGTGGATGTGTTGCTCATCAGTGTTGGTGTGGGGTGTGTGTTGTTCATCATCCTTGGTGTGGAAGTGTTGTTTCATCAGTGTTGGTGTGGGTGTGTTGTTCATCATCCTTGGTGTGGATGTGTTGTTCATCAGTGTTGGTGTGGATGTGTTGTTCATCATTCTTGGTGTGGATGTGTTGTTCATCATCCTTGGTGTGGATGTCTTGTTGTTCATCAGTGTTGGTGTGGATGTGTTGTTCATCAGTGTTGATGGGGATGTGTTGTTCAGCATCGTTGGTGTGGATGTGTTGTTGTTCATCAGTGTTGGCTTGGTGTGGATGTGTTTGTTCATCAGTGTTGGTGTGGATGTGTTGTTCATCATCCTTGGTGTGGATGTGTTTTTCGGCATCCTTGGTGTGGATGTGTTGTTCATCAGTGTTGGTGTGGATGTGTTGTTCGTCAGTGTTGATGGGGATGTGTTGTTCATCAGTGTTGGTGTGGATGTGTTGTTTCATCATCCTTGGTGTAGATGTCTTGTTCATCAGTGTTGGTGTGGATGTGTTGTTCATCAGTGTTGATGGGGATGTGTTGTTCAGCATCCTTGGTGTGGATGTGTTGTTCATCAGTGTTGGTGTGGATGTGTTGTTCATCAATGTTGGTGTGAATGTGTTGTTCATCATCCTTGGTGTGGATGTGTTTTTCGGCATCCTTGGTGTGGATGTGTTTGTTCATCAGTGTTGGTGTGGATGTGTTTTTCATCAGTGTTGATGGGGGATGTGTTGTTCATCAGTGTTGGTGTGGATGTGTTGTTCATCATCCTTGGTGTAGATGTGTTGTTCATCAGTGTTGGTGTGGATGTGTTGTTCATCAGTGTTTGTGTGGATGCGTTGTTCATCATCCTTTGTGTGGATGTGTTGTTCATCAGTGTTGATGTAGATGTGTTGTTCATCAGTGTTGGTGTGGATGTGTTGTTCATCAGTGTTGGTGCAGATGTGTTGTTCATCATCCTTGTTGTGGATGTGTTGTTCATCAGTGTTGGTGTGGATGTGTTTTTTCAGCATCCTTGGTGTGGATGTTTTGTTCATCAGTGTTGGTGTGGATGTGTTGTTCATCAGTGTTGGTGTGGGTGTGTTGTTCATCATCCTTGGTGGGGATGTGTTGTTCATCATCCTTGGTGTGGATGTGTTGTTCATCAGTGTTGGTGTGGATGTGTTGTTCATCAGTGTTGGTGTGGATGTGTTGTTCATCAGTGTTGGGTGGGTGTGTGTGTTCATCATCCTTGGTGTCGATGTGCTGTTCATCATCCTTGGTGTGGATGTGTTGTTCATCACCCTTCGTGTGGATGTGTTTTTCATCATCCTTGGTGTGGATGTGTTTTTCAGCATCCTTGGTGTGGATGTGTTGTTCATCAGTGTTGGTGTGGATTTGTTGTTCATCCGCGTTGGTGTGGATGTGTTGCTTGGTGTGGATGTATTGTTCATCAGCGTTGGTGTGGATGTTTTTTCAGCATCCTTGGTGTGGATGTGTTGTTCATCAGCGTTGGTGTGGATGTGTTGCTTGGTGTGGATGTTGTTGTTGTGTGGATGTGTTGTTTGGTGTGGATGTGTAGTTCATCAGCGTTGGTGTGGATGTGTGTTGCTTGGTGTGGATGTGTTGTTCATCAATGTTGGTGTGGATGTGTTGTTAATCAGCGTTGGTGTGGATGTGTTGCTTGGTGTGGATGTGTTGTTCATCAGCGTTGGTGTGGATGTGTTGCTTGGTGTGGATGTGTTGCTTGGTGTGGATGTGTTGCTTGGTGTGGATGTGTTGTTTCATCATCCTTGGTGTTGGATGTGTTGTTCATCAGCGTTGGTGTGGATGTGTTGTTCATCAGTGTTGGTGTGGATGTGTTGTTTCAGTTAGAATGTTTTCATCAGTGTTGGTGTGGATGTGTTGTTCATCAGCGTTGGTGTGGATGTGTTGTTTTGTGTGGATGTTTTCATCAGCGTTGGTGTGGATGTGTTGTTTCACCAGCGTTGGTGTGGATGTGTTGCTTGGTGTGGATGTGTTGTTCATCAGCATTGGTGTGGATGTGTTGTTCATCAGCGTTGGTGTGGATGTGTTGTTCATCACCATTTTGTGTGGATGTGTTGTTTGTCACCATTTGGGTGAGGTGGCCCAGTCAATATCGGACCATCAAATAAACATGGGAGATCCCAAGTCTTTATGGTTTTTGCGTTAATTAATGGACAAGCTGACTGATGATGATGATGGTGTGTGTGTGTGTATCACTCTGTGTGTGTGTGTGTGTGTGTTTGTGTGTGTGTGTGTGTTTTTGTGTGTGTGTGTGTGTGTGTGTGTGTGTGTGTGTGTGTGTGTGTGTGTGTGTTAGAGAGAGAGAGACAAAGAGAAAGAGGGAGAGAGAGAAAGAGAGAGAGAGAGAGACTGTGTGTTGTTTGCTTTGCTTGTGTGTGTATGTGTGTATGTGGTGTGTGTGTGGTGAGACAAAGAGAAAGAGGAGGAGAGAGAGAAGAGAGAGAGGGACTGTGTGTTTTGTTTGCTTGTGTGTGTGTGTGTGTGTGTGTGAGTGTGTGTGTGTGTGTGTGTGTGTGTGTGTGTGTGTGTGTGGTGTGTGTGAGTGTGTGTGTGTGTGTGTGTGTGTGTGTGTGTGTGTGTGTGTGTGTGTTGGAGTCCAACTGAACAGCTGGTGAGATTGTCAAAAAAAAAAAACAAAAACAAACAAAAAAACAAACATTTAGACTCGACCTCTGTGTGTTGGGATATGAGGAAAGAGAGGCACGCACTGTGGTGACACCTGCCCCAGTGTAGGAGAGGGAGGGGGGGAGAGGGAAAGGGCTAGTTATGTGTATTGTGTACACCAGAGAGGGGGGTGGGGGGAGGGGGGTGGGGGGGGGGGGTGTGTGTGTGTGAAGAGGGAGAGATGGGAGAGAGAGAAAGATGGAGAGTCAGTTACATGTAAAAATGTGTGTGTGTGTGTGTGTGTTTTGTGTGTGTGTGTGTGTGTGTGTGTGTGTGTGTGTGTGTGTGTGTTGTTGTGTGAGGCCTCTGTGTGTGTGTGCATGTGTGACCTCTGTGCATGTGTGTGTGTGTGTGTGTGTGTGTGTGTGTGTGTGACTGACTGAGAAAAAAGAAAGCTCACGGACCAGATTTTTGTGTACATGTGTAGCGTTTTTTTTTTATAGAGAAACACTGACAGAGAGATTTGTGTGCTGGTGTGTGTGTGTGTGTGGGGAAGGAGGTGGAAAGATAGAGAGAGAGAGAGGGAGAGCTACACTCTCGCAGAGAGAGAGAGAGAAAGAAGGAAAAGTTCTGTAGTTTTCGCACGTACAGAGTATGACGCACCCTGAGGGAAAGAGACAATGCTTGGAATGGTTGAGACAGCAAGGTCAAAATTCAGACATGCACATTCATACACCTTTTACATAATTCAGACATGTACATTCGTACACTTTTGACATAATTCAGACGTGTACATTCATCGACTTTTGACAAAATTCAGACATGTACATTCGTACACGTTTGACATAATTCGGACATGTACATTCATACACTTTTGACATAATTTAGACATGTACATTCATACACTTTTGACATAATTCGGACATGTACATTCATACACTTTTGACATAATTCAGACATGTACATTCATACACTTTTGACATAATTCAGACTTGTACTTTCATACACTTTTGACATAATTCAGACATGTACATTCATGCACTTTGGGCATAATTCAGACATGTACATTCGTACACTTTTGATATAATTCAGACATGTACATTCATACACTTTTGACATAAATCAGACATGTACATCCATACACTTTTGACATAATTCAAACGTGTACATTTGTCACTTTTGACATAATTCAGACATGTACATCATACACTTTTTACATAACTCAGACATGTACATCGTACACTTTTGACATAAATCAGACATGTACATTCATACACTTTGGACATAATTCAGACGTGTTACATTCATACACTTTGGACATAATTCAGACGTGTACATTCATACACTTTGGACATAACTCAGACGTGTACATGTATTCATACACTTTGGACATAATTCAGACGTGTACATTCATACACGTTGGACATAATTCAGACGTGTACATTCATACCTTTGTACATAATTCAGTCATACACTTTTGATATAATTCAGACATGTACATTCATACACTTTGGACATAATTCAGACGTGTACATTCATACACTTTGGGACATAATTCAGTCATACACTTTGTACATAATTCAGATGTGTACATTCAATCACTTTGGACATAATTCAGACGTGTACATTCATACACTTTGGACATAATTCAGACGTATACATTCATACACTTTGGATATAATTCAGTCATACACTTTGGACATAATTCAGACGTGTACATTCATACACACAGGAACTGGTTAGGAGGGAAAAATGCCACAAATAAATGAATGGCTGTGATGGGAATCGAACCAGTGACCTCCAAGCCAGGAGTCTGCAGTGCCAGCCACATCCTCCAGAGACCTGGTTTCTCTGGCAGTGT
>JADBJO010029825.1:12500-18593 GCA_016801955.1 Conus betulinus
GAGCTGTCAGACAATGCTTGCAGCTGAACTCAGATCACTGATCTTTCTGTCACATACAACAGGCTGAGCAGGAGAAGATTTTAAGTCTCAAATTGATGTAGTTGATTTCATGTTTTTCAGCCCCCCCCCCCCCCTTCCCTCCCTCCCTCCCTCCCCCCCCCCCCCCCCCCCCCCCCCCCTCCCCATAATGAAAATCCCTGTTAAAAACTTTTAACTGAAATCCAGGGTTTGTTTCCATAGCTTGACTATAGTTAGCAGTGTGTGAAATGCAGAGCTGTTCTTTCCATATACAAAAAAAAAAAAGCTAGATTTCTTTCAAGAGCATTCAGTAACATCAGTCGACTTCATATTGAATGAACTGTTTTCTGTGCGAAGTACAGAACTGTTCTTTCCATTAAAAAAAAAAAAAAAAAAAAAAAAAACCATTAGCTAGATTTCTGTCAAGAGCGTTCGGTGACATCAGTCAACGTCTTTTCGAAGGAACTGTTTTATGTGTGGGATGGATGTACCTGATCCATGGAGCCCCTGATTATTTTAAAGATGGGCATCGTAAGAACAATGCTGGAGCTTGTCAGCGTTATTTCGATTAAAAAAAAAAAAAAGAAAGAAAAAAAAAAAAAAAAGAAGAAAAAGAAAACTCACAAAACTCACTGAACGTTGTCCACAAGTGGAACCATCTTTCAGGCTGAGGATTTGCTATGGTTTGTTATGTTTTGGGACTGTTCTGTAGAGCTCACCTTGTCTTAAGGCTGTGTCAGGCCAGTTGACATGGGCTAGAACACCAAGGCTACATCAAAACGTTGTTATGCTCTGCATAGTTATGCAGGGATTGTTTTCAGTCGTGACAAGCTCCTAGCATAACACCATCAGTCTCCAAAATCCCCCCCCGGAGTTGGAGTGTGGTTGCCCGTGTGGCGGGGTAATCAAGAACGGTCACACACGTCATGTTCTCATCCCCAGCTGATGCATTTGTATCATAGTGTTCAAGTGCTTCGGCTGTTTGGATGATCCCTGGAGTCTTTTAGCCAGGGTATGATGACGACAACAACTGTAGAGCTTCCAGCCAACAACCAAAACTATTGCTGTTGTCTGAACAGTCACCACCGAACGTCACCGAAGGCGTCACACATTGAGACTGGATATATGAATGTGTCCGGAGTCCCGGTAGTCCCTGGATATGAATGTGTCTGGGATCAGTATCTTTTAAGCTTAGTCTTTGTGTGCAGAAATGTCTGAGAGATTTTCAGCAGGCCTACTGGAAGCTGGCATTAGAAGTGTGTCCAGTGAGTGTATGTTTCACCAAATGTTCAAGTTGTTCGTGCGTGGAGAGAAAGAATGTAAATCACTAAATGTCTTGCCCAGTGTTTTCGTTCCTTGATTTTGATGCAGTAGTGATGGCTTCAAACTGAATGAGACAGAAAGACAGCACTCCTTCAGAGGATAGGCTATGTACAGAAGATTTCGTTGTGTCATGGAGCATTTCAAATTTGACGCAGTACCAAAGAGGCGTTCATAGTTCAGGAAGAACTTGTAGATCTGATCATCATATCGAAGATTTTATTATCCCGAAAAAGAACGAAAAAAAAAAGTACAAGTCAATGTAGGTTTAAATCCATCAAGCGAGGAAAAGTGTGTTAAGATCATGGATGTCTTATGATGGTTGTATTCCGTCTTTTGACAGCAGAAACTTCTTGTGTTTCAAATCTGTCGAGTCATGTCCGCTGCATTACCCCCCCCCCCCCCCCCCCCCCCCCCCCCCCCCCCCCCCCAGACAGGGGTCGAAGTTGAGTCTTAGAAAAATTTAGAAAGAGTGGGGTTAGTTGCCGCCAAGGACATTGACAAACAAAGCACAGGACAAGACACTTTGTTTGTTTGACAATGTCCTTGGCGGCAACTAACCCCCACTCTTTCAAAATTTTGCTTCGTTCTCCGCCATCAGTCGCTCCATTTTGAAACTTGAGTCTTAGAAGTTACAATCGGCGGGGGGGGGGGGGGGGGGGGGGGGGGGGGGGGGGGGCAGTACCGCCAAGCTGCCCTTTCGGTTTGTGTCTTAATGGTTATCAATATCTGACACTGACATGGACTGATCCATGTGGGCTGTAGAAGGTCCAGTTAGCTGCGGCTGTATGAAAAGGGGAGTGACAGTGAGTGGAACAGGAGTAGTCATCCCGTTGTGTAGTGAGAAAGGAGAGGGGGACACCCCCCCTCCCTTTCTCCACCCCTGCCACCCCCATCTCCCAACCGCTACCCCCCCAAAATTGTGGCTGGACGAGGTCCATGAAACGAGTCATACTGACCGCGCAGAGATCCTGATCGTTTCGTATTACCTCCCCTCCCCATCCCAGTGAACGCAGGGGGTAAGCGGAGGTGTTGGTACGTCTGCTGCCATGGAATGCGATACCTTCATGACCACGGGAATGCTGAACCGATGAGCTCAAGTTTGCTGCCACGCTGACTACTGACTGGTGAGGCCCGGTTGGTCGGCTGGTTGCCCCGAATGGACGCGATCCTTAGCAAAGGCGCGGACCTTCTGGTATTAGAAATGAGTGGGCAGTGAGCTTCAACAGTTTTGTTCTGGGAGAACAAGAAAAGGAAAAGTTCACCATCCATGATCCAATTTGATTAGGTCAGTGTTCAACATCGATGATCAAACTTGATTAGGTCAGTGTTCAACATCGATGATCAAACTTGATTAGGTCAGTGTTCAACATCGATGATCAAATTTGATTAGGTTAGTGATCAACAGTGTCGATGATCAAACTTGATTGGGTCATTGATTGCTCTGGGAGAAAAAGAAAGTGAATGGTTCAACATCGATGATCAAATTTGATTAGGTTAGTGATCAACAGTGTCCAACATCGATGATCAAACTTGATTGGGTCATCGATTGTTCTGGGAGAAAAACAAAGTGAATGGTTCAACATCGATGTTCAAATTTGATAAGGTCAGTGTTCAACATCGATGATCGAATTTGATTAGGTCCGTGTTGTTGCAGTCATCGTTATTTTTTTAAAAAATCAGCTTGTAAGGGGTGGTGACGCGTGGCTATGTCTGGAATTGTACTGGCGTTGCCTGTCAACGAAACAGCAACCAGTATAGGCTGTGGGATGTATAGATCAGTTGTTTGGTGGTGGTGGTGTCTTTTTCGCCGGTGGGCTTTGCAGTCATGAAATGACGATACACCTACAGGGGTGCTTCCGTGGAAGGTCTGTCGTGTTGTGTTCGCTGATCATACCATGGCATCTGCCAGGGAGCTGCTATGTCCCTTGATGTCTTTCAGTTCATGGCATGCCCAGTGCATGCCTGCAGGCTTTTCTGAATATCTCTGTGAAAAAAGATCTACAGATTGCCATTTGCAGGATTCCCCCCCTGCCCCCCCCCCCCCCCCCCCCCTCCCAATCACTAGAATTTCTGTTTCTGTTAGTTTTCCCCTCCTTTTATTTCAAATGTGTGTGTGTGTGTGTGTGTGTGTGTTGTATTGTGTGTATGTGTGTGTGTGTTTGAGTTCATGTGTGTGTGTGTGTGTGTGTGTGTGTGAGTTCATGTGTGTGTGTTCATTCTTTTATGTGTGAGATCATGTGTGTGTTTGTGTGTGTGTGTGTGTGTGTGTGTGTGTGTGTGTGTGAGAGCGCATGCGTGCATGTGTGTGTGCATATGGGCATGTGTACGTGTGTGTGTGTGTATGTGTGTATGGGAATGTGTATGTGTGTGTGTGTGTGTGTGTGTGTGTGTGTGTGTGTGTGTGTGTGTGTGTTAGGGGAGAGAAAGTGGCATAACAGCAAGAGGATATTAGACTATTTACATTATCTACAGAGACATACACATTTGTGCACATTGTTTCACATGCAAACACACACACACATACACACACACACGCACGCACGCACGCACGCATGCACGCACGCACGCACGCAGACACACACACACTGACACACACACACACACACACACACACACACACACACACTCGCACACACACACACACACACGTACACACACACACACACACACACACACACACACACCACTCACACAAGAGCCCACCCCTACAGTACCACAGTCTGGAGTTAACTAAATACCACCACCCCCCCCCACCCCCCACCTGTGTGCATTGTGACAAGTTTACATACAGTGGCACCAAGGACAGGCATTCAGGTGAACAACAACAACAAAAGAAAGGAAAAAAGAAAAGGACCCGCCTGGAACCTTTAACCCACAAGACACAACCCTTTATGGCAATGAGAGGGGGGATCGATGAACCGAGTAACTCCTGTGGGCTACGGTTGACTTAGCAAGGGGGGGCCGGAACAGCTCAGTTGGTAGAGCGTGGGACTCATGATCCTGGGGTGGCAGATTCGAGTTTCGGTACAGGGGGATTTTTTCCCTCGGAGTTAACATTGCGTCTGACTCCATTTCCCATACAGCCCTTCGAATGAGACTATAAACCGAGGTTCCGTGTGTGAACGCACGCTCAACACCTTGCACACACATCAAATCCCATCATCAACTTTTGGAAGGGAAGGCCAGTGTGGCCGTTGGTATGGATGACACGTTACACATAGCATGCACCTTCCCCGAAGATGGAGTATGGCTGCCTTAATGGTGGGATAAGAAACGGTCATACACACAAAACTCCACTGCCTGTCTATACAGGCAGTGTCCGCAGGAGTATCAGCCTGCGTACGCAGAAAGAAAGAAGGAAAAAAGAACGAAAGAGGTAGCGAGGAGAGGTCCTCTCCGGTTCACCTGTCGGCCACAACTGGCCGCGAAATGAGACACTGTGGTATTATCAAGCACAGCAGAGCCTTACTACGCTTTAGGAACAACATCCTGAATTCCCTTGGGAGGGTCATCAGATGAATAAGGGAGAGAGTGGTAGCAGGGGTGGGGTGGGGGGTGGGGGGTGGGGTTGGTGGGTCTGGGTTGAGAGGAAAATGAAGTTTCAAAACACAAGAACAATTGCTCCCTTCCTCCAACTCCACCCCCCCCCCCCCCCCCCCCCAACCAAAAAAGAAAATTTTTTTAAGTGGAAGGAGTCTTGGAGGTGGTGGGGGGGGGATGGGGAGTTTATAAGTAACTTTTTTTTTCCATATTTAAATCGCTTGTGTCCCTCTAAATATGAAACTCTCTTATAAATGTCCTTGTTGGTGAGATTGCCGGATCTGTACAACTGCGAACTAATACCAGCTGCGATAATGTTGAGATGGGTTGTTGTTTGATTTTTATTTGTGCAATGTTGTTTTTCGCTCATGACGTATGTTGTTTGAACAAATGTGTTGCCAACTGAGATAGAAAAGAGTTGTGTTGTTTGTTCATATGTATTTGTATTAGATATCAGTAGGGATGTCTAGTCTCCACACGTGAGGTGACCACTGTGACATGGGGATTCTGTGGTGACCGCTGGCCAGTGCCTGGTGCGTTCTTCTTCCACTGACCGCAGGGAACGTCCTGCAGACAGACTGTAACCAGGGATCCTCGTAGAGGGCACTTAAGACCTCACAGCCACCGCTTGGCTCCGTCTGGAGTTGTACTGTCTTCACCTGTCAGCAGAACAGCAATGAGTGAGGCTGTGAGATGCACCCGGCAGTGGCTTGGTGGTCGTGGGGTTTTTTTTGCCGGTGGCCTCAGCAGTTCATTAAATATGGGTTGGTACACTCGTGGGAACACTCACATGGAGGTTCTGGTGTGTCATACCCAGTGGCCATCATACGATTGCATTTGCCAGGGGAGCAGTTATGTCCCTTGATGTCTTCATGGAATGCCCTGCGCGTGCGTGCACCCTGTGTCATGATGAACACACCGCGCAGGCTTCCAAGGGTGGTGCAGGATTGTTCCCAGCTAACCAGCTCAGCAGTTTGAAGACAGGACTCTGGCTTACGGATGTGTCAGGCCAATTGACATAGGCTACAACACCAAGGCTACGTCAAAATGTTGTTATGCTCTGCATAGTTATGCAGGGATTGTCTTCAGTTGTGACAAGCTCCCAGCATAACATTATCAATTTCCAAAATCCCGTAAGTCGGAGATTTGGCTGTCCATGTGGCGAGGTAAATCAAAAACGGTCACACAACGTGATGTTCTCATCCCAGCTGA
>JADBJO010029826.1:0-15000 GCA_016801955.1 Conus betulinus
AACGTTCTGTAAGAGGTGACTCTAATAACACATGTCCTTGGACTAAATGTGCCTAATTTCACCACCTGAGTTTATGACGATTTTGAAGACATGTTTTTCCCTTTCGTTGTTTATCAGTTTCTCACTGTCTCACACCACCCGCTAAACTTCACTTAATACCTGAGAGAAGAAATGTTGTGGAGACACAGAAAATTAAAGATGATGCGTTCATGTTAGCTTCCTTGCGTCGGCTGAGACCATACCCTTTCCTGGAAGTTCCAAGGGCAAGTGTGAAGATTCATCAAGCCAAAATCACAGCCACTCAGCCACAAACCAGGTTTCGTAACCTCCACAGACCCTGGGATTCTTATGTCCACTTCAACTGGCCCAGAATCCGTACTACTATGTGGCCAAGTGGACGTTCGAATAACCAGCAAGGCCTATTTTTATGGTGATGTCTGCAAATAGGAAGAGATCTGTGCACCTCTCCGGCGGGCAACTCCCAAAACAATCGAAGTCGTCGTGTACCTACTGGACTCCAAACAAATCAGTAAGGCAGTTCAATCTCTCTTTAAGATGAGATAAAGAGAGAAAAGGCCAGTCCAAGAAAGGCAAACTGCCTTTTGTTGAATTACAACTATGTAATGCATTTTTTTTATATTGTATGTAAATGTAACTATAATGTGTAAAATTGCACTTAAAATGTGTCAGACTGTTTTTGATACATCATTTCATATCTGATTGTGTTTCTGGTACTGTCTGCCACTTTAAGCAAAAACGTGTTTATGTGCATAAGCCTTAGGCAAATTGTACCTGAGCCATTTTTGAGTATTTTTAACAGTCCTGATGAAAATACAAATTTCTTTTGATGATTAGTACTGGAAAGTTGCTTCTGTCACCATGAATAAAAAAAGAGAGTGAAGGTGAATTTTAATATAAAAAGAAGAAGGGTGAAGGTTAATTTTAATATAAAAACAACTCTATAATTCTAATAGGGAACACACACTTGAGTTCAACTCCTTAAAGACAACATCTTCCACTTCTACTCTTCACATCAAACAAAAGGCTTGCTCAGGATTGTCAATCAAAATTACTCAAAACTTATATTCCTTTTAGCAATTCAAATCTTTTGTCTAAAGAACAGAACTAAGGGCAAATAAGGGTGCTCGAGTTACAGTCAGTGGGAAGACTTTGTGTTCATCTGTGTGTGTGTGGTGTGTGTGTGTGTGTGTGTGTGTGTGTGTGTGTGTGTGTGTGTGTGTGTGTGTGTGTGCGCGCGCGTGCGCGCGCATGCAAAATCATGTAAAGTGAATACTGCGACTGTAGAGCATCTGTGCTTTTAATGTGGTGATCTTATATTCATATTTCAGAATTCAAATGTGTACCAAAGCCACCATCAACGGAAATGTCAGAAAGGTATGCATGTGCCTGTGAGTAAGTGAGAGAGAGAGAGAGAGAGAGAGAGAGAGAGAGAGAGAGAGAGAGAGAGTGTGGTGTGTGTGTGTGTGTGTGTGTGTGTGTGTGTGTGAGTATGTGTGTGTGTGTGTGTGTGTGTGTGTGTGTGTGTGTGTGTGTGTGTGTGTGTGTGTGTGATGTGCGCGCGCGCATTGGCCTAACCATATCACTGGTCACAAATCCGGAAAAGGGTATTTTTTCAAACGTGAACCTACTATTTTCGCAAACTTACCTTGCTATTGTACATATCCCCACAGATTTTCACGAGGGAAAATATTTCTGCAACCACTCTACATCGTCTTAATCGTTGAATTAGAATACGAAAAGCAATGTTTGACAGTTAGATTTCTTCGGAAAAAAAAGAGAATTTTCTTAATGTCCAGAAAAAGAAAACATCGTCGGAAGAAATTCTAATTTCAACATGAGATTTTCTGTCAAAGTGACATACCTAACTTCATATTCTTTCCGTATGATTTTACAACGATCATAAGAATGCTTTCGAAAATTCGTTGAAACCCAGTTTTTGTGTGTGTGTGGTGTGTGTGTGTGTGTGTGTGTGTGTGTGTGTGTGTGTGTGTGTGTGTGTGTTGTGTGTAGGCAGGCCACAATGTGTTCATATGTGTTATTGAGATGAGTGTATGAAGTCCGCTTTAGTTAGTTAGCTGGTTAGCTGAAGGGGGTGTGTGGATGGATCTCCCTCTGGTTGCTGGTGACTGGTCCACCTTCACTTCAGGGAGGCTGATCCATTTGGACTGCTGTGCCAGGCCAATAGCTTGCAGACCAGGGACAGGGTTAACAACCCAGGTTGGTTCTGGGTTAATCAGTAAAACCAGTCACAGGATCTCAGAGTGGGAGAGATGAACGTTCCCCTACCTACCTGTTTTCCTTTGTTGGTTCACTGTTGGTGATCAGTCTTGCAGCCTTCTGTGGAGCAGTGAAGTGAGGAGACTTGGCTTCTCCTTTTTCTTGTGCGCTAACCTACACATCTGGTCTCTGGTGCCTGTCTGATTGACAGGCTGTCAGAGAAACATGACAGCCAATAATATCGCAATAGAGAAGAGAGGACGGGGTGTTTTTAATCAGAAGGGGGGCGGGGGTAATCTGAAATGGGGGACGGTCATCCCCCACCACCTGCCATGTGAGGAAATGTGCTAAAGATTTGAGAAGACAATCTTTCAGAAATGTATGTTTAGCCTCTATGCGAATAGACAAAGCTATGTTGTCCCCGCCTATGAAACACGTGTACAACTTGTCATCTGTCCGGCACCATGGTGGGTGGAGAAGGAGAAGGAAAAGAGATGGCCGGTTTCTCTGAAGACAGGAGGGGTGTGAGCGAAACCTCCCCCTATCCCCGATCAGTCGCTGCACAATCAGATAAGAACAGCATGGAAGGGAGCGGAGAGTTGAGACACACAGCGATGATGTCAAAGGTCTCTGCCCCATTGTCGTCAGTGCCTCGCGACCACTATGGGGTCAGTGCGCTTCAGAGGAAACTCCCAGCAGACTGCGTGGAGGCATGAGAGGAGGACAGTGGGGGGTAGAGAGACTGAAGAGTGATGTAGACTGATAATCCTAATCGCCGTGTGTAGTAAGACAGACAGACAGACAGACAGACAGACAGACAGACAGAGAGACCAGTGTTCAGCTGAGATATATTACTGGGTTAGCTGAATTTGGAACTGTTTTGTATTGGCTGTTATAGTCAACTTTAGCAATCTGTTTCATGAAACTTGACTTGTTCATATTCATATATTTTTTTTTTTCCAAATCGAGAAAAGAAATTCAGGTCGAACAAACACACACTGCTTTTAATAACCTGAGAGTTAACACAAAGTAAGGTCCATTATATGAGAGCTTTCAAATGGTTACTCCCTTCCTTCAAACTGAAACAATCCTTCTGTCACCACAATCTCATCCATCTTGGATGACGAGCAAAGAGATAAAGCAATTAAGAACAAAGACAAAATCGCCGAGATCATGAACTAGACGAACTAGATTCGCAATCAAAAGTTCGTTCAACCTAAAGCGGTCTTGAGACGAACTAGGTTCACAGTCTGAAAGTTGTTCTGATCAGAACAGTCTGGAACCGAACTAGGCCTGTGATCTGAAAGTTTACTGAATAAGCATCTTAAGACAAACCAAGTTTGCAATGACGTTTGTAAAATTTAGAATGGTCTTGAGCAAGGATCTCTTCAACATAGGAGAGACCTTCTTACAAGTCTTTCGCCATGCTGCTGTTTCCAGATGATCAGGTCGACGCTAAAGCCTAGAATTCTCCGGCAGGACGTCTCTAGAGCACAGTTAGGGTCTGCTTGTGACCGTTTTCCATGTACTAGCTCACCGCAATTTTCACAGGGTGTGTGTGACTAGCTCAGTAGTAGTCTAGAGCACTCAGTTTTGCAGTCAGTAGTTTCAAGGTATAATCCCACAGGCACCCAGCACAAAGACTGCTGATTTTGCTGCCTGTTTTAACGTGTTGTTCTTGAGATGGTGTTTGTGAAGTGTTCAGTGGGTGTGTTCCACCATTTGCAGCTGTTGTTACTGCTGTTGTTGCTGCTGCTGCTACTACTGCTGCTGCTACCTCTACAACTACAACAACTACTGATGCTACTGCTTTTGTTTCTACTTTGTACTGTGCTGCTACTGATTCAACTACTATATAGTTGGTACTATTAAAACTGCTGCTGTTGCTGTGGCTGTCGCTGCTGCTATATTGCTACCACCACTGCTGCTGCTGCTTCTTCTGCTGCTGCTGCTACAACAAGGATTGTTCTTATTGATTTCAGTACCAGTCGCACAGCCGGTCAATCTGTGGAAAACCAGGAGGCTTCCGTTCCCGGGCCAGTAATTGACGGTGAGTCTAGATCTGCCGTCTTTTTGGGATAAATGAGATGAAGGCAGAGGGGTGGACGAATGAATGGTGAACAGAACCAGACGCGTCTTCAGAAAATACTGTTAGTATAGCCTCGAGGATAGTGTGTGTGTGTGTGTGTGTGTGTGTGTGTGTGTGTGTGTGTGTGTGTGTGTGTGTGTGTGTGTAGAGCATTTTTTACTCCAGTCTATTGCTGCCTCTCACTCACTCACTCTCTCTCTCTCTCTCTCTCTCTCTCTCATCTCTCTCCATTCTCTCTCTCTCTCTCTCTCGTGTGTGTGTCTGTATATCTACCTCTCTATCTATCTATCTATCGATCTATCGATCTATCTATCTATCTATCTAAAAACATCCAAGCAAAGAGCACAACAGCAATCACGTAAAATATTTCCCAATATTTCGACCTCTTTTGGTCTTCCTCAAGGGACTTTAATGATTGAATTCATACCACACACACACACACACACACACACACACACACACACACACACACACACACACACACTCGCATGCACGCACGCACGCACGCACGCACGTATGCACGCACACACGCACACACACAGACACACACCATTCTGCGTGCTTACCCATGTTAACCTGTGCCTGTGCTTGTGTGTGTGTGTTGTGTGTGTGTGTGTGTGTGTGTGTGTGTGTGTGTGTGTGTGTGTGTGAGGAGCATTTTTACTTTCTGTCTGTCTGTTCCTGCCTCTCACTGTCTCTCTCTCTCTGTCATATATATATATATATATATATATATATATATATATATATATATATATATATATAGGTATAACATTCTTCTTAAAACCGAAAAGGCAGAGGAGTCAAATTTACCACTTTCCGCGGTCGCTGAGGAGAAACAATCAGGTTTCGAAATACCGGTATCTGACCAGGAGTATTATGTTAGTGAGCTTTCTCCCCATTGGAGATGGTCTCCCGCTTTGGAGACTATAAGCTTGCTGAAGGTTTATTTTGAGAAGCATTTATTTATTTTCCATTCACCCACTCAAGCACATACTGTCAGTCAGGCAGAATCATCTACCACTGCAGATATGAAGGCTTATCACCCCCACCCCCCCCCCACCCCTATTTCTATAAAGACATAAGAGCAAGCTTTGTTTATAATTCAATATTTCTTGCACTCATTGCAACACCTAGCTGCTCTGTAAGTTGCTGGAATGGTGCTCGGTACTTATCCTTGGAATTTATTGTTTCATTGTAATTTAGTCCCTTGCGGATTCATTCCAAGAACTGCCCTCAGCACTTGTGTCTTAAGAGGTTATATTTTTTTTATATTTTCTACTTTTCACAAGAAAAACGTAGCTTGTTTTGCTCTTTCATGATTTTCTTTTGCTTCTTAGGTGGCACCTTTAGTTAGTTTTTTTGAAAAAACTCAACAAACATACTATGGTATTGCACACCAGCCTTTTTCTGGTATAGCATTCTTCTTAAAACCGAAAAGGCAGAGGAGTCAAATTACCACTTTCCCGGTCACTGAGGAGAAACAATCAGGTTTCGAAATACCGGTATCTGACTAGGAGTTATATGTTAGTGAGCTTTCTCCCCATTGGAGATGGTCTCCCGCTTTGGAGACTATAAGCTTGCTCTGTAGTTGCTGGAATGGTGCTCGTACTTATCCTTGGAATTTATTGTTTCATTGTAATTTAGTCCCTTGCGGATTCATTCCAAGAACTGGCCCTCAGCACTTGTGTCTTAAGAGGTTATCTTTTTATATTTTCTACTTTTCACAAGAAATGTAGCTTGTTTTGCTCTTTCATGATTTTTTTTTGCTTCTTAGGTGGCACCTTTAGTTAGTTTTTTTTGAAAACTCAACAAACATACTATGGTATTGCACACCAGCCTTTTTCTGGTATAGCATTCTTCTTAAAACCGAAAAGGCAGAGGAGTCAAATTACCACTTTCCGCGGTCACTGAGGAGAAACAATCAGGTTTCGAAATACCGGTATCTGACCAGGAGTTATATGTTAGTGAGCTTTCTCCCCATTGGAGATGGTCTCCCGCTTTGGAGACTATAAGCTTGCTGAGGTTCATTTTGAGAAGCATTTTTTTTATTCCCCATTCACCCCACTCAAGCACATACTGTCAGTTAGGCAGAATCATCTACCACTGCAGATATGAAGGCTTATCACCTCCCCTATTTCTATAATCTGAGACATAAGAGCAAGCTTTGTTTATAATTGAAATATTTTCGTAGAAAAAATCCAACTTTATTTAACTTGATTCTGAGTCACGACCCGTCATCACACAACACATTTATCTGTATTATACAAGAATACATACATATCGTGCAGGTAATCCAATAATTGCACCCCCTTTCTTCAGTTACTCTGATCTAACCAGGAAAGGTCAGATTCCAATATTCTGGTCACACACATGTAAACATCAGAAAGGAATAAGCATTCACAGCGTGCCGGCTGTGTTTCCCTTGATGGACCATTCCAGATCTTGCTCTGGTCAATATCACTCCAGTCGCTGAAGCTGCCACACTGTTCGAGTCAGACTGGCCAAATGCAACTTGGGGATACCGGCAGGGTAGCTGTAATCGCAGTCTCAGATCATCTCTCCCGGACTCCGCTCCAATTCACACTCTCCACAGAAAAGGCTCCTGTTGGCCTTCCCCCACAGGTCACCCCTTTCTGCAGGCACCCCATTGTTGGCTGGCAGGACCCTATCTAGGCCCCGACAGGCTGACACGTCTGGCTGTCTTCCAGCCTTGTTATCTATCTATCTATCTATCTATCGAAACACTCACTCTTCTCTCTGTCTCTCTCCCTCTCTTACACTCACTCGCACACAGGTGCCTGTACACGTACATTTACGTGCACGCACGGGGGCGTGCGCGCATGCACACACACGTACACACACACACACACACATACACACGCACGCGCGCATGCACGCACCATTCTGCGTGCTACCCATGTTAGCCTGTGCTTGTGTGTGTGTGTGTGTGTGTGTGTGGATGTGTGTACGCGTGCGTGCGTGCGTGCGTGCATGTGTGTGTGTGTGTGTGTGTGTGTGTGTGTGTGCGTGCTTGTGTGCGTGTGTGTGTGCTTGCTTCTCAAACTACAAACATCTGCAAAGTTCAAACCTCATCATTTGTACAAACGCTTTAAAGATCTTTACAAAAAAGAGAAAAAGGGAAAGCTGAGAGATCGTTGAAACTGCTTTCAGCCCAATATTTTGTTTCATTCATGTACAAAGATTTGCCATTGTTTTGTGTACAGGTGACGAAAAGGAAACGCACTCTCATCTCGAAGGTTGGGGCCGGTCGCTGTATATCATTGCTCTGTGTCTCTTCTTTCTGATCCCTGCGGTGATTTTAGTCTGCAAATCGCACCCATAAACAAACACCACTGCACTGTGTCTGCTGTATCCATGTTGTTATAAAGGACCTAAACTGTGCATGGCGATTGATTGGTCTATTAATACAATAGCAAAAAAAAAAAAAAAAAAGAGAGAGAGAGAGAGAGAGACAACAACAACTGCAACTAAAACCCAAAAGTTGAAATACCAGTACACTGATGATTTCTTTTCTTTGCTGTGTTTCTTTATTTCCTATCGTTTTCTTTCTTTTTTTTCACATCACTCATTCAAGTTACTAACATTGTCAAGGGAGCAAAACCTCTCATAGAAGGCCTTTAGAGCCTCAAATGGCAACGGTTCTGGAGAGTGATTGTAAGAGAATGATTGAATCCTCTCACAGAAGGCCTTTAGTGCTTTGAATGGCAACGGTTTTAGAATGTGATTGTAGAGAGAATAATTGGTCAATTAGCGGTAGGAATTTCAGATTGTGCTGACCTTCAGGCTGCGTGAAGGAGGTCGAAGTTGTCCGGTAACAATGGACAGGTGACGCTAATCATTGAAGGCAGGAAGGGTGCCTAGTTCGAATCTTTTATAGTTAAGAGGTGACAATTTGTCCACGCAGACCTCGGAGCATATGCCCTCTTCGGGGCTAATATAAGTCAGTTGAAGCTTTTTCTGTAAAACTTAACAGACTCAAGCCTATGACAATTCACGTTCAGAGTAGCCATCTTTTTGTGTGTAGCTGGTAGTGCTGTAAGGTACTGTACTTAATGCTGTAAGGTACTGTACTTAATGATGTAAGGTACTGTACTTAATGATGTAAGGTACTGTACTTAATGCTGTAAGGTACTGTACTTAATGATGTAAGGTGCTGTACTTAATGCTGTAAGGTTCTGTAGTTAATGATGTAAGGTGCTGTACTTAATGCTGTAAGGTGCTGCACTTAATGCTGTAAGATGCTGTACTTAATGCTGTTAAGATGCTGTACTTAATGCTGTAAGATGCTGTACTTAATGCTGTAAGGTACTGCACTTAATGCTGTAAGGTACTGTACTTAATGCTGCAAGGTACTGTACTTAATGATGTAAGGTACTGTACTTAATGATGTAAGGTGCTGTACTTAATGCTGCAAGGTACTGTACTTAATGATGTAAGGTACTGTACTTAATGATGTAAGGTACTGTACTTAATGCTGCAAGGTACTGTACTTAATGCTGCAAGGTACTGTACTTAATGATGTAAGGTACTGTACTTAATGATGTAAGGTGCTGTACTGAATTCTGTAAGGTGCTGTACTTAATGCTGTAAGGTGCTGTACTTAATACTATGGTGTTGTACTTAATGCTGTAAAGTGCTGTACTTAATGCTGTAAGATGCTGTACTTAATGCTGCAAGGTACTGTACTTAATGCTGTAAGGTACTGCACTTAATGCTGTAAGGTGCTGTACTTAATGCTGTAAGGTACTGTACTTAATACTGTAAGGTGATGTACTTCATGCTGTAAGGTGCTGTATTTTATACTATGGTGCTGTACTTAATGTACTTAATACTGTAAGGTACTGTACTTGATGCTGTAAGGTGCTGTACTTAATGCTGCGAGGTGCTGTACTTAATGCTTTAAGTTACTGTACTTAATGCTGTAAGGTACTGTACTTAATGCTGTAAGGTGCTGTACTTAATGCTGTAAGGTACTGTTCTTAATGCTGTAAGGTGAGATGACTATTGAGATCCAGACCTGCACATATTGCCAGACGACTCCAACATTCCTTGTCACCTTCTGCTGTAACATTCAGTTACAACCTGTTTGGGAACTGTGATATGGTATCTGGGATAAGGAAGTACTGATTTTTTTTGTGTTGTATTTTGTGTGTTTGTATTTTCATGTGGGTATTTTAAGCAGAGTAAAAACTGTATTTCTTGTTCTCAGTCGTGTCAGAAGAGGAGCGAATGCGCGACATCCTATTTCCAGAGAGAGAGAGAGAGAGTGGAATGTTTGCTGGTGTATAGACGTGCATATGCGAATGTGAATGTAGAGAACCATGGTGTGTTAGCCTGACATAGAAATGTCATACACTGCACTGAAGAGAGATTCTTTGTTTAAATCCATTCATTAAACTGGACGCTGGGAAAGGCAAGAGAGAGAGAGAGAGAGAGAGAGAGAGAGAGAGAGAGAGAGAGAGAGAGAGAGAGAGAGAATGTGTGTATCTGAATGTACTTGTGTGTAAGTTGAGCATAAACTGCATTTCCTCTTCTCAGTCTTGTCAGAAGAGGAGCGATCACTTAACACCCTATTCCCAGAAAGATTAGGACATTTAGAGGGTGCATGCGCCATGCATATACAAGCACGAGTGCAAATATAACGTTGGCGTGTTAAGGCTAACTTCTACATTACATTTACTTCATTGAAGCAATATATCGTCAGTTCCTCTCTCCTAGACTCATAGGCTTCTATAAACCGATGTAATATGAAACTTCAAGATAAATCACTTAAAATTTTTTTGCTGCTAAATTGTAGGTTTCAGTGTGTCTCTAAATAGATAAAAGCCAGTGTAACAAGTATCAGTGTTATAGGCTTCATTTTGTTTATTTATTATGAAAATTATTTACCCCAACAAGTTTACTGTGGCACTGAGACTTTTGCAGACAAGATCAAAACCTGATCCGCCTTTGATGCTCGACATAAGCATTGCAGGTTACAGTCGTGTATATATATATATATATATATATATATATATATATATATATATATATATAGACTAACTGATTGGGACAAACACATGGTTACTTATTTCAATGGCAAACAATGTAAAAAATTTCCATTTTGGTGAAAATAATCCTTCATGTTAGCACATTATTTATGAGAGGGATAAATCAGGTGAGCTGAACACCATTATTGCTGGAAAAGATTAAGTTGTAATAATGGACCCAAAACTGAAACTTGGTAATCACATTTTCAGTATTGTGAAAACAGCAAACCAGATATCTGGAATACTTATGAGAATGATAACCTATAAAACAAAGGATATTATGTTTTCAACATGTAAGCTTTGGTTCGATCCATATTCAGGTATGGTATTTGTTCTCCGAAAAACAAACAAACAAACACATGAATATAACGAAAAGAGTTCAAGGTAAACTATGCTAAGGATTATGGAACAGGTGACTTGAATGATGAGGCAAGATTGTTCTGGCTTCAGCTGCCAAGCATGGAGAGTCAGAGGCTGAGAGGGGATCTAAGTGAAGTCAATGAAGTCATGCATGGTGTTCATGGTCCTTGCATTGCGTTTTTCTCCGTTCAATCTGAATTTAGTAAACGTATCCCTGGCCACAATGCCAGAATCAATAAGATATTTACTCGCCAAGTTTTCAATTTTACTTTTACTGACAGAGTTTTTTTTTTAATGGTCTGAGTTTCGAAACTGTCAATGCTTCTTCTGTAAAAGCGTTTGTTTTCAAAAGCATTTGAGAATATTGAATGATTTTTTGCAGTATAGACAATACCGGATTGGCACAATTTATGAAAATGAGTTTTGTTTTTTTGTGTGATAATCACTTGCAAAAAAGGAGAGCAAATTCTAAAAGACTGATCAGTGGAAAGAGTTAACCCATTTTTTTGTTGGTCACCATTGCCTTTTTTTTTTTTTTTTAGTTAATTGAATCCCGCAATGCCACTGTTTACCATAGTAAAATCAACGAACTTAGAAAAATAGTATAAAAAATTGAAAATGAAATGAGGCAGGGAACAGTAAACAATAAACAGTAAACAAGTCGGGTAACTTTTGCTCCCATGAGAAAACCTAACACAGAGTAGCTTTTATTCAAGACTGGCACAGCCTTTTAAACTTGAATAAAATCGGACAAATACAAAGACGAACAATCTAATTGTGGGGGAAAAGCAAGCGCAGGCCAACTCAACTGTCTTCATAGTAATGGCTTGGCAAAAATTTAGACTTAAGGAGTGGGGGTGGGGGGCGGGGGTGTGGGGGGGGGTTGAAGATGGAGAAACTGGGAACATGAAATCAAAAATATATATCATAGATATGAAAACTCTTCACTAGCTGCATGAGGGAACCATCATAATCCCTTTCGAAGGCAGATCTATTTGTATTGCCTGCTCCGAGGCCTTTCGTCCGCTGGATGGGAACTCATCAGGGAGACACGGAGTTTTCATATCTATGATATATTTTCTTAATTTCATGTTCCCATTTTTTCCATCTTCAACCCCCCCTCCCCCCCCCCCCCCCCCCCCCCCCCCCCCCCCCCTTACGTCCAATTCTTTGTGAAGTCATTGCTATGAAGACAGTTGAGTTGTTGGCCTGCGCTTGTTTTCCCCCCCACTATCGATTGTTCGTCTTTGTATTTGTCTTTATTCAAGTTTGAAAAGGTTGTGCCAGTCTTGAATAAAAGCTACTCTGTGTTAGGTTTTCTTATGGGAGCAAAAGTTACACTACTTGTTTACAGTATAAAAAGAATCAAGAACAAGAACTAAGTAATAAAACTAATGAGATAAAAAGACGCTGACAGGTGCACATGAACACAATCTGCCTTACATGAGCCGTGCCACCTGCTTCTTCAGTCAATGCCATGCTGCCGTGTAGCCGACGAGTTTATCAGATTTTTTGTTCGGTGACCATGTATAACGATGAGAAAAAAAAATAATAAATCGCGTTTCTGTTAATCTTTTCGATCTAGAGTGATTCATGTTCTGTGGTAAAATGCCTCAGCATTGTGACGTGACAATTGAAAAGCCATCACCCCTCTGTCTTGCCTGACTCTGTGTGTGTGTGTGTGTGTGTGTGTGTGTGTGTGTGTGTGTGCGCGCCGCGCGCGTGGGATGTGTGTGAGGGGGAGGACTTGTTCTTATTATGTGTACACGTGTGTCTGTGCGTGGCGAGTGTGCGCGTGCACATGTATGCTATATTTAATGGTCTTGTTCTTGTTCTTGATCCCAAGTCATCTTCTGAACATTCATGCACGCAGTCACACATACACGCACACACACACACGCACGCGCGCGCGCGCGCGCGCGCGCGCGCACACACACACACACACACACACACACACACACACACACACACACACACACACCACACACAGACGCACGCAAATGCGCGCGCGTTTTACACACATACTCACGAACGTGTGCGCGCACATTCGCTCGCTCTTACCCACACACACATACACATGTGTGCATGTACACGTCCACAGTGACACAGGCGCGCACGCACATGCATACACATAAGCGCACAAATGCACACACACACGCACATGCGCACACGCTCACATACAAAGATATACGCATACACACAGATATGTACACATATATTATAGTCTATATGCAGCTACGTGTGCTCACACAAATCACAAATTACACACACACACACACACACACACACACACACACACACACACACACACACACATGTGCACACGCACTTCTGCACACGCACACACACGCGCACATACATGCAGGCACGCACACAACCACACACACACACACACAACACACACACACACACACATGCGCCCACGCACACACACATGGGCCTATGCCCACACATCATAAACACACACGTGTACATTCACTACACACACACACGCACACACACACACACACACACACACACACACACACACACACACACACACACATGGTAGGTAGGCACTCAAGGTCTGACCAGCGCATTGGACTAATGCGTAGGTCAGACATCCGCTGAGTCGTAGCCACGAGACCCTCTTCCTCAATTGTCTCATCTTAGTTGTTAACTCATTTATCCATCAGCTTCAAGTGTGGTCTCAAACCTTAGCGGATGTGGTGTAGCGTATATGGACTAGTCCGCACGCAGTGGCGCCTCCTTGATGAAACTGAAACTGAAACAGTAGGGCAAGTCATCAGAACCCTGCACCTGTCTTCCCTTCCCTTATCCGATCATGTAGCCACCGACCATGGATGGGGGAAGGATTCTGTCTGAATACTGTTGATTGTCTTAATGCTTTGCGGTAGGCGACTCTAAACCAACATGTTGTGTACTTGGGCTAAGTGCAGCTGAGTTTATAACGAAACTTGAAGAGTTGTTTGCCTTCAATCGTTGGCAGTTTCATAGTGTCTCTTACCACTTTGAGTGAAGAAACTACAGTGGATACTGAAAATAATGGCAGATATATTTATGCTAGTGTAAATCTTTTGCCGGCTAAGATCTCACACATGAAAGCCAGAGGGCTAGTGTGAGGACTCGCCAAGCTGGACTCTTAGCTATTCCATTGCAAAAACCAGGTTCTGTCACGTGAAACAGATCCGGGGTCCTATTCTTCCTAGGCTTCCTAGGCTTCCTGCAACTGGCCCAGCGCACTATCAAGAATCCATGCCACCACGTGGCGAGAAGCAGACCCAAAACAGATCGGTCTACTAAAGAGAAGGTGGACCAGTCACCACCAGCAACAATACATGTAGAGAGAGATCCAACTAACAAGCTAATAAACCAAAACATTCTCTCTTTTTTATGATGAGATACCGTGTGAAAAAGGCAGCCCAAACAGAGACTGATTTGACTGAAAATTCTACTGATTTGTATATTTGACTCTTAATTTTTCATTTTACTCTTGTATACACAAGTAAACTGGCGTGTGAAAGTGCACATAAGTTGTGTCAGTTATTTGTTGTTCATTTATTATTTCATGTTGTACTCATCTCTAATTCTGTCACTCAGAGCTGCAAGCACTTTTAAGTGCACAAGCCTAAGGAGAATTGTTCTGAGCCACTCTTGAGTGTTTTTAACAGTGCCGAGAAAAACATAAACTTCTTTCAATGACTAGTACCGGAAAGGTGCTCCCTCCATCTCTTGTAAGAGACAGGGTGGGGGTGGAATTCTTGTATGCAAACTACCCCGTAACTCTAATAGAGAACATAATCTGAGTCCTACCCCAACAGAGCCATACTTGCCACCCCTACTCGTCACAAGCATTAAATTTTGCATTGATTCAATTGTGTCTCCATTTACTAATGAAATCAAACTCCAAATTCAGGGTTCTTGTTCTGATCCTTTCCAGACTGCCCAGAGAGCGTTTAAATGCTACTTGAGTTTTTCTTGTTTTCAAATTTGTCTTTAAAGACGTACATAGTAGCCTTACCAGGAATACATCTTTTTATATGTTTCGACCAATTTTCTGTTCAAATTTTCTGTATAAAAGATTTTGAGTTAATGTTTCGTTTCAGCTTGTTTGAGGTGCATTTTATATACATGTCAACATGAGCATGTTGCAGCTGGTCGATTTAACTTTAAAGGATATCCGCCTGATTCTCCATAGCGCATTTTATATGAAGTGTGAAAGGGGTGGATGGGGAATCCCTTCACTGCAAAAATCCATTC
>JADBJO010029827.1:0-15000 GCA_016801955.1 Conus betulinus
TGGTCATCTCCGTGTTCAAAGTCCTGCCAGTATAATCAAATGGGAGTGTGATTTCGTACTCCACGTACGACCTTACCATGTTGTGCGGTTTCTGATCAACGAGTGCACACAAGAGTTCGAACTGAAATATTCCGACCGTTTCAGTGTCATCAACGGGAGTGGAATTTCGACAAAATGCGAACTGTCCACATCGTTCCCTATTCAATATAGTATGACAGACACCGTCAATGTCACAGTGTCTAAGGACGTTTTCCAGTCTGATCATAAGTGTGACAAGTTCGTTGATGGTTTGTAATAAAACTGCGTCCCTATCGCTGTCCTTTTCTGCTGTTCACCGGACTGAAAGGCAGCATTTGGAGCTACAACTCACTGATTCGTCTCCATCTGCAGGTGAGTGACATGCTTTAAGACTGTTGTTTAAAAAGGATATAACCACATGCATATGCATGCAAGCAAGCGCGCGCGCGCACACACACACACACACACACACACACACACACACACACACACACACACACACACACACACGCACACACGCACACACACTCTCGCGTACGCATGCTCGTACGCATACACACGAGCGCACACACACACACACACACACACACACATACACCAAATCACTACATTTTAAGTCATCAAAAAAATATAGCAAAATATAGCAAATTTTATTTTTTGCTGTCCCATCTTGTGTGCCACTTCAGTGACATCACACCCACGCCGCTCATTCCGACCCCCATCCACAGCCACGGCCTTGTCAGTCCTGCCGCAGCCCCGGCACCGGCAATCCTCAGGGAGCAGTCGATGTCAAGTCATCAAGAGGCAACCCACCAGAGGCGACACTGCACTGCTGCCGAGTCACTTCGGTGGTGTTCAGTGGCGCCTGTTCAGATCCAACATACGCGGGACACCACCTACTAATCCTCCTACTGACAACAGTAGTTGCTTAGTCGCGCAGCCGGCGTGAGTGAGCTCTCCCTCTGGAGGGCGCCACCACGTCTGTTCAACGACAGTTTCCATGGGCTCGCTGATACCAGTGACCCTGACGGAACTAAACCAAGGCCTCAGACGTGGAGAAAACATTGATACCATGAGAGCAGGGCATGAAGGACCACAGAATTTGAGACTTTTTATGCTGATCTATGAGAATGATGATGAAGATGATGCTACAGATTTCCATTCCGGTCTGATACTGCATGACAGGGCTGTGCTCTATGCTTCCTTTCATAATATATGCTGGCATCAACCAGGCCTGAGTAAAACAGACACGTGCAGTGTTGGTCAGGAGATTTGAGTAACACTCTCAGAGACGCAGTCATTAAATGGATTGAACTCGACTGAGTGGTCCCAGTCTTCCCAACTGAGCCTGTAGCAAACTCAACTCTGGGTAGGAGCCAGTCGGGGCAGAAAAATCCCACATGACTCTGATGGGAATCGAACCCACAACCTCCCAGCTGGGAGTCCACAATGCTAACCACTTCGCCACGGCGGCTCTTTATAGCAAAGTCTTAGTTGAGCTGCCCCTCCCCCCTTTTGCCTTTGGCTTTTCTGTACACAGGACGCAAATAGAAGAGATCGACACGAGACGGGGCTGCTAAACTTGCAGATTCTGGTGTGTGTGTGTGTGTGTGTGTGTGTGTGTGTGTGTCCGCAGCAACTATAGCTAAGACACACGTGCCACACTCTGCTCTCTCTCTCTCTCTCTCTCTCTCTCTCTCTCTCTCTCTCTCTCTCTCTCTGGGTTGCCTTTTTGTTATAAGCATTTAAGTAACCCTGTATGTACGAACAGGAAGTCCGAAGATACTGCACTGAACAACTATGGTAAGATGTTGAGTAATGTGTGCACTGCTTTGAATATGAGTAGTGTGAATGGTATGTGTCAGGGCGATTTCGACGGTCGCTACACATACATTTCTGAGAGACGCAACAGCGTCAATAAATATTATTTCATGATGTCACGTGTTTGTTTTGCAAAACGTGTTAATGCTTGTGAACTGCATGTGTTAGAAAGAGTTGAATCTGAGCATATGTCTTTAATGATGAAATTCAGATTTTCTAATGAAAACATAAATAATGCAAAATAAACATTGTTGGATACTTAAAGTTGAAATCAGACTTATGCCAGTACTTTCGGTGATGCAGTGTGCTCTCCTGAATTTCAGCAGAGAATAGAAATGGCAATTGGAAAAACTGATGTTGATATTAACGAATCTTTGAATATATTTAACCGTTGTCTAAAAGATGCAGCTGAATGTATATATATAAAAAAAAAAAAAAGTTTGATGTAAATGCACAACAAATCTGTGATGACTGGTATGGCGTAGAATGTCGTAATGGTAAACGAAAGACTCGTAACATTTTAAATAATTTTCGTCGCACATTATTTCCACCTGATCATTTTTCTTAATGTGCAACCAGGCATGACTACAAAACTCTTTTGAAACACAAACGTAAACAGTTGAACAGAAATTTAGTACAACTGTTGGTTTCTTCCGTGAATGACTAGAGGGAGTTTCGGAATTCAATGCATAGAATTAACAATAAATGAAAACAACCATCTATTAACATTGGTTTGGAAGACAGGTTTCAACATTTTCAGAAACTGCTTGAAAATGACGTAGACACAGGTGATGCTACAGATGAAGCAAGCAGTGGTGGTGGAAATGATCACAATGATACCAGTGATGATATTAATTCCAGTGACGATTATTTCAATCGTCCAATTTCAAGGGATAAAATTATGACGGCCTTGAAAAATCTGAAAAGTCATAAAGCTAGTGGCCTTGATAGTATAATTGGTGAAATGATGAAAAAATGCATGCAAGTCTAATTTGATGTTGGATTTTGTTACAACGTATTTCAATACTCTATGTGACAGGGGTGGCTTTCCTGATCTATGGACAAAATCAGTAGTTCTCTCTTTATATACAAAGGATAATATTGATGTTCCAAATAATTATAGAGGAATTTCTCTGTGTAATGTTTGTGGTAAATGGTACACATACTGTTATCAAGGGAAGACTGCAGGAGTGGGTAGAGGAAACGAACCTCACAGGTGAATGCCAAGCTGGATTTAAACGACATAACTCTATCGTAGATCACATGTTCCCTTAAATGGCATTTGTGCAGAACAATTTTGTTTGAATCGTAAATTATATGTTGCCTTTTTGATTATGGGGAAGTCTTTGATTCTGCGAACAGGAGTATTATATGACTAATTATTTAACTTGTACAAACTGGAGTTAAGCAGGGGGATGTTTATAGTCCCATTTTGTTTTCTTTGTTCATTAATGAATTATACGAAGGAAATGACTAATTCCGGACGACACGGTGCAAAATTCACAGGTGATTTTGTTAATAGATTTTCATGCTTTTTTTAGCTGCCGGATGTTGCACTTGATGTCTGAAACGATAGTTGGTATACAAACCCAGTTGAACAGTTTAGAAAGAGCATCTGCAGTTCGAGTAGTAAATATATAAACATGAATGAAAATAACATTGTTGTGTTCAGGAAGGGTAGATATCTTGCAGCCAGAGAAAGGTGGATATATAATGGAACTGATATGCCCATTGTGAACGCTTACAAATACCTTGGCATGTATTTTTTCTACACGCTTAAGCTTTACCTTCGTTTATAAAGATCGTTCACGTAGAGCTAATTTATGCGTTATTGTGTATACTGAAGAAATTTTCAATGTTAAATATGGATCTTTGATTTTATCTTTGAAAACAGTTGATGCTCAAGTTCAACCGATGCTACAATACGGAGCTGAAATATGGGGTTTTTGATTCTGCTGCTATGCATCTGAGAAAATTCGCTGGTATGCTATAAAGAAATTTATTGGTGTTTCATTGAAAACGCCGAACGATCTGGTGTAGTGAGAGACCAATAGATACCCTATACACTAAACTTCAGTAGTAATGTGTATTCGTTGCGGGCTAAGAATAACACAAATAGAACAACACAGATTGCCTTACAAAGTCTACAGCCTAGAGTTACATAATAGGGGAAAGAAAAACTGGACCTCTAATCTAAGACTAAAATTGTATGAATCTGGGTTTGATTCATGTGGGGAATATATGTGTGTGTGTGTGTGTGTGTGTGTGTGTGTGTGTGTGTGTGTTCTTCACATTCGTAACAAGTCAAATTTAAAGAGAAGATTTTTAATGTTTTGATCACATCCATGTCAGTTAGGTCCTAGAGCGAACTATTCTTGTCATATTGCTCCGACTGCTCCAGGTGATGAATGGTATACCAAATATTAACAGTAATAAAATAACTACAGTCCTCACCGTAGACTTCTCAGGGCTTCTGACTTTGTATATTCTTTGAAAACGTGTAACAAATAATGCTGTAACTTTGTTTGATCTATATTTTGGATTTGCCCAACAAATACATTATACCCTAGTTCACATAAAGGTCTCTATTGCTTTCAGTCTGCACGAATGATTTGCTTATTTTTCACAACATGTATACAGAGATTCTAATTATGAAGAGATCTCTCCACACAAGAACATCAATGAATTGTCTAACCCATGAGAGTGAAATTGCATTACCTCGGTGCACTATAGACTTAATTCATACACATAGCCACACAAAAAGTTAAAATCTTTGCAGTAGTGTCCCTTCTCTTCACATGAATGGCATAATCATTGAACACACTGAAAGCCATGAAATAAAGGTGATGCCATCGAGAAATCTAAGTCCTGGTTCGGTGGTATGAACAAAACTTTTAAAAAGTCTGTGTCTACATAATCACTACATCTCAAAAAATGATATCTGTTCATAAAATTATTCATTAGTAACAGTAACAGCCCTTAAATACATACCAAGAAATGATTTCCACACACTCTTTGTTTATCAACAAATAGATATTCAGTATTCATATCAAAGGATGGTTTAAATACTTATCGACATGATTTCCTGTTTATCAACAGACGAATGCATATCAAAAGGGTTTCCGATTAGCTCCCCCACATCAAAATTCAGAATAAATCTTCCAGCCATTAATACATAATAGTTTTCGATCGCTCACTTCCAGAGCTTACTATCATTTGTATCATCCTCATATATTACCAAAATAAACAAAACTGTTTTCCATCATAACACCATGAACTATCTAAGCCATCTCCTTTTCCGATCACTCATCAACAACATTTTTTTTCTTCTTTCTATTCATACTCTCTAAAAAACAATTTCCTCCTATCGCCCTATCAAGTCACAAGATATACCAAACGGCAACAAATACTTTTTTTTATCTAGAAACGTTTATTAGGCGCTGAGAAGGTCACAGTCGCCTTTAGGAGGGGAGAACAATTTCGGTTTGGGATTTCAAATCGTTAATAATGAAATACCTGACCGCCACTGCAACTAGTCTGGAGTCCCTCTTCAGGCACTGGGAAGTTGCACTGCTGGAAACTGCTGTAGAAACTGACTGATCGTTTCAGCTCACCTGGCTTATACAGAGCGCACGTGAGCAGCTGTCAGGTATACTAACCAACCGGTTTTCTGGTGAACATGTTTCAGCTAACGCAGTTGTAAAAATTTGTGACCGGACAAAAAACGGTCTGTCACAGTAAGGTTACGTAGTGTGTGTGTGTGTGTGTGTGTGTGTGTGTGTGTGTGTGTCCTTTTCGGATCCAATCTTTCAGAGTTGATGGCCACATACATGCATAGTTAGCCAGACAGACCTGAATGTTATATGCCATTGAGAGCCTAAATGTATCTAAAAGCATTATTGTAAACACAGAATGACAAGGTTCATCAACTTAGTTTATGAATGGTGTGTTTGGATTTGTATATTTTGTGCATGGCCTGGTTGCTTGTTGCTGTTTTTTTTTTTTTTTTTTTTTTTTCCAAAAAACTCTCTCTCTCTCTCTCTCTCTCTCTCTCTCTCTCTCTCTCTCTCTCTCTCTCTCTCTCTCTCTCTCTCTCTCTCTCTCTCTCTCTCTTCTTTTTCTTCTTCTTCTTCTTCTACTTTGCCCAGGTATATCAAGCGTTCATATATGTAGTAACTGTATTCAAAGATATGGATGCATATCACTCAACTAAAACTGTGTCGAGTAATTTCAAACCATCTGGGACCACATTTGAAATCTGCCCATTGTGGACATAGCTCACATGTTCACAGTTCTTTGTTTGGCGACTAGTTTCCATAGCTGTAGGTAACAGGTATGACTTGCAATAGACTATTTCGACAATTCAAGTCATGTCCATTACACGGACCCAAACGTTTGAAATCTATCGTTCAATACCACTGAAAAAAAACACACTGCCAATCACTGTGGTTACCCCTTTTAATGTTTATACTGTGGGGATGGAAAACATTGTTGTTGAACTAATGTTGTTTTTTTTTTTTTGCGTTCGTGACATGACCAGTTTTAAGATGATACGGAAGTTGCTTTGTGCAGGGTACATACAGACCCCAGGACTGGATGGATCCACCCCATGTCCAACAGTCATCCAAAGCTGTGTCACTCTGACCAGACCAGCTGATCACATCATCATGCTGAGCGTCAACAGCTGGCAGAGAAGAAAACGCTACAGGTCAATGACGATATTACTTGGTCTGTGTAGCTCCAGGCAGAAATTTCTTAAAACGTTCAAAATTCGTTACCCCCCTTTGTTCCAGTTCCCTGAAGACGTTGGCAATGTAGGTAGTGAAGAGCGCCACATATCTTTGTTCTATTTCACTGGTTTTCGTAGTTCAGAGTGCAGACCGTTTACACTCTATTTCTCTTTCCACGCAGAAGACTTGAAACCTCAACGACTGCCAGGACTGGGCACCTGGAACTGCTCAGTGTCAGTGTGGCCTGACCTGTTTAAAAACACTTCCCCTGTGATCTTACTCCTCAGTGTGCAGAGCATGAAGATGAGGCCCCTTGTCCCTACACCTCCGACAAATGTGGACCTGGGAAGGTAAAGCTAAAAGGTTCTGGCCATTACATTCATTCCAATGGGTGAATTGAATTGCTGCGATATCAGCGTAAGCAAATTGGGGTTGGGGGGGGGGGGGGGGGGTTTACAGAACTTGGCAACTGGCAGAGTGTAAAATGTTTACAGTGTGTATAAATAATAGACCTGGATACGAAAGTGTAACTCCCTCCATGGGTCACTACTGACATATGCTAATCAGTGCTAAACTGCAGCATCCTCGTGAGAAGATGAGACAGATAGATGGGGCAACCAGTTGCAACTGTCTGTCTTGACTTCTTTCTCAAGAAATAGTTTCCATTCTTTAAGGTCAAACAATGACACACTTACAATATAAACCAACTTTAGTGACTGTCCTTCAGACCCCAACGTACCAGCTGCATTCACAACTGAATTCCAACTGACAAGGAACTTTGAAAAACTGATTCATTTAGTTTTGAATCTGTGGAATCAATGAAACCGCACACACACAAAATAAATACCAGAGGTCAGAAAGGAAATCTTTTTGTAAGCATGTGTTAAAATATTCCCATGACCCATGAATAAAGACCTCTCCTGAACAAAGTAATGGAGAGGGGGGGGGGGGGGGGGAGCTACGGTGAAGAACGTTTCATAACACGACAATTTCTAACCCTGCAATACTTTGTACTTGATATTCGTTTTCCATATAAGTCGATCATATCGTTCCGAAACACATCAAAACGTGTTCTTGTAAGCTGTATCATTTAAGTAAAAGAAATTTGGGGAAAAAAGATGTTTTTGGACAGATGACTCTGGGTAAGCTATTACGTTTTGTAACGAACAGAACTCCACTTCAGGTAACATGTAAGGCTTCAAGTTAGCGCTGTTGCAACGTTACAGATTGATAGGTTTATTTAAACCTTATCTCATTCAGACTGAGAGAAAGCAGACAATTGTGAAATGTAACAAAAATATATGATTATTTTTGCCACAAATATAGTTTAGTTTTGTTGTTGGTGGTTTTGGTCAAGATATTTGTTCATAGATTGAGGCTCTTTATAAGGTATCAAACAACTGTACTTAATAACAGACAACTACCTCAGTGGTTTAAAAAGGGAATCTAGTTTCATCTTACATCGTTACCTTGTGCATCTGGATTTCAGAACTAAAGGCCAAAGAAATACTTGTACACGGAAAGCAGAAAGTATTAAACAGTGGGGAGAAGTCCTTTGAAGAGACGCTGAGTGTATTTACAATGTTCGGGAAATATATCAGGATTATAGCTGATGTGTGAAATGCAGAAGTGGCTACTTGAGAAGTAAATGCAGTCAGCGATTATTTACACCTAAACATTTAATGGAATCCAACCAAATTCAAAACAGTAAGAATCTGGCTTGAGGGAGATCTGAACCCATGGTATGAATTAGAATACTTTGAAGAAAAAAAAAACTTTTTAAAAACATTACTTAAAACGACTTTGAAAAAAAGTTTTAAGAATCTGTACAGAAAACGGTATTTACAGTGTCGATAAAACTAATCATTACTCGATTGAACATGCTATTTTGATTTTTGCTTATCATTATAAACATTTTGTATCTATGAATTCTTTCGCCAAATCCTCCTGATCTCTACACTACAACTAATACTAAATGTGTTCTGATTCTGTGTAGAAATGTTAAGGTGACAGAGTGCGAAGGAAAATGGTAAACAGATGATGCAAGCTCTTGCTGAATCAGACCACCACGTTGTGTGCATGCAGTGTTGCCTTGATTCCCTTCAGAGCTCAGACAAGACGCTATCAATGAAAAGCAAGAAGAGCCCCAAGGAGAAGACTCCAGCTCTGTAGTTTTGGTGTGCCACTTCATGGAGTCCTGCTCTGTCACTCTTCAGCTTTTTTGTCTGCCTTCTCTGTGCATTTAGTTGTTAGGCTGAACTAAAACTTACATGGATGTTGCACTCAACTGCATAGCAGTCTGTACATTTTGTAGGTGCTAGCGTTTCTGCTAGGGTATATTCTGTTCCCTGCTTGCGTGATACTTGCTCTGGTGTCTTCTTCATCATTGAGCTGTTTGGTGAATTTACATAATTTGCCCACATCGCTTATGATTCAGAGAAGCAGCTTATTTACTCCTCCTGCCTCTCTTGCATGAAGGATCTGACATCCGCTTGTTGTTGCTGGGAGTTATTTCAGTGGATCACACGTTTTCTGCTGTCTTCCTGGTTGAAGACAATTTATTTGGAAATGTTGAAGGTCGCTACACTAGTCCGGCTCGTTCTTCCACTGGGCACCTCTTTGAATTGTTTCATGGGCTACCTTTCAGATGTAAGACAGAAGACGCTTATTCGTCCTTTGTTATATGGAGATACATTGTGTGGTAGCACAGATGCTATCATCAAACTCATTTTCTTCCATATGATGACACTGTGTACAGTGTAAATACGTTCCATCACACACTCCCATTTAGCATTTTGAACACCCGTATACAGACCCGCCACCATCATCTTCACAACATGAGTGTTAAAATATGTTTTTTAAAGCGCATACACACGCGCGCGCGCGCGCGCGCGCGCACACACACACACACACACACACACACACACACACACACACACGCACACATGCAAGCACGCACGCACGCACACACACTTACACGCACGCATGCACGCACACGCATGCACGCACACACACACACACACACACACACACACACACACACACACACACACACACATCATCATTTTTCAAACTTCTGACTGGAAGCAACAAAAGTATCACAGATGTAAACAACAACATTGACTGAATTTTTAATAGACAGGTAAGTGAGTTCACAGGTGTGCAATCAGCGTCTATTTTTTTCAAGTTAGATCTTGTTGCAAACTGAGACGACTGCAGGCAGAAATGTAAACAAATGTTAAATAAATGTCAGAGAACTGAAAACAACAAAAAACAAACAAACAAATTCAGAGAGAGAACAAATTGTGAACAAACTAATCACAAGACAAAACGTGACAGGTTTCGAATCTCTTAGGTCTTCTTCAGGCAAGGTACATTAGGACAACGAAAGGGAAGGGGTAAGGGACACAAGTGGGAAGAGGGAAGCGAAGAGGACAAAGGTGTGGGAAACAAGTGGAGAGATGTAAAGGGATAAGCAAGATAGCCAAGATGGGTAACAGATTCGTGACGATCGAAGGCGTGAAGTCTTTCTTGTGGGGGTGAGGGGAGGTGAGGGTGGGTGGATGGGTGTGATGGACCATTTTTGTCTGGTCCCAACCCAACTTGTGGAGACGGTTTTAAGGTGGCGAGTGTTTTTACCTGTTCACCTGGTAACTGCGGGTAGAAATTGAAACAAGAGCAGAAGTGGAATTACCGCGCCGCCAAACGAGGGAACAAACACCTAAACTAAGACAACGCGTTTCGACCGACTGGATCTTCTGTAGGCAGGACAAATAACTTTCAAGACAATAGAAAACGAAGGACCAACAGATAGTTGCTTCTCCCTTTGGGTGTAGGTGCAAAAACTGGTCTTGGAAGAATGACTAAAAAGTACAGTTTCATGGGGGGGAAAATATGGGTTACCATTATATACTAGTGATGATAGAATAATGAAAATAAGTGTAGTAGTAGTAAGGTAAGGCATTGTGGCTTACAGCCCAACTGACCGCCAAAGGCCATATCAGCACAGTCACCATGCTAAAATCAACTCACAAATCATTTTGTTTAAATACACCTTCTAAAAACACACTGGAAACTTCATTAAACAATCTTTCTTCTGTAAAATCTTAGATCTGATGAAAAATATTAGTCTCTTTCAGAAATGCAAAGATCACATCAGATGGGACATCGCTGAACACGCGCTTTTCATGGAGTGTGCCGAAAAGTGTGTTTTGTCTTACATCGTGCAAGTCCCAACACTCTAAAAGCACATGTTTCACTGTGAGTGGTACATGACATGGAATGTACCACTGAGCTTCTTCATCTTTTGAAAGACGCACATTTCTGAACACTTGTTTACATCTGCCATCATCGACCCAAACCAATATCGCTGTACTCCAGCCATCCCCAACACAATATCAGTGTGACGGACAGATTTTTGTCCGATCACAGTGTTTACAATAACTCCGCTAGAAAACCGGTTGGCTAAGCTGGCTAACTGGTGTTCATCTGCACACACCGTGTAAGTCGGGTGAACGATGGTAGCCACCCAGTCTCTAAAAAAATTCTGGCTAGTTCGACTACCCAGTCCAGCCGACAAGGGACTCAGTTTAGTTGTTGTGATGGCCAGTTCCCCAGGGTTGTGTGCCACAGGTGTATTTGGGAACTGGTTGTCCCTGTCCCTACCTCGGGTCCGGGGCCTGTTGTGTGTCCCCATTCTCCACCGTGCCGGGTGTGCGAGAGGCTGCTGCATGTCAGTATCTACCCGACAAGCTAGCTGTGCCAGCGCCTCTTCTGCGAGAGAGAAGTCGTCGTCGCTTGGGTCCGAGTTCTAAGTCCTGTTTGCCAGCTGTGCCCTGCGCTGGTCCTGCTGAGACAGAACCACCGCCTGTGTTGACAACGACCTGCAGCGTCAGCGTCGTTCTTGTGATATGTGAGATCCTTGTTTCTGTGTAGTAACAGAGCCACAGCTCTTGGAAGTGGAGGCTGGTGCCTCAAATGTAGCATAGTGCTACTTCAGTGTGTGTTCCTGTTAATTGATAGGTTTTTTTTTTTTGGTTTGGTTTGGTTTTTTCTAGGAAGTGGTTAATTCCTTGTGCGTTATTTGTGTTTATTGATGATGATGTTTTGAATTTGTTTGATGGCTCAGGCAGCATAGACAAAAATAAGAAAAGAATTACGGTTGTGTTGCCTGGCTGTCTATGTGCGATTGAGTGTGTGTGTGGGTGTGTGGTAGGATAGCACAAACACGGATCCACATTTCTGGGAGAGTCAGACACACAGACACACACGAACCAAGCGCACATCCGGAACAATCAGTCATGTGAAAGTCCTGACGCTTTGGCATTTACAAAGTGACATCTCTGAGCGTATCACGCAGGGATCCTACCTGAGTGCCAGACTAGGGACCCTCTGCCCCAACTGATACCATCATCATCCAAAAACATCATGTGCCTAACCACCCCCACAATGCCAGCCCGCTGTGCCCTCAACAAGTACACTATCACACTAGTCCATTACTTACCTCGTTTATACATTATTCATGTTCCTTTCTCCCCTCCCTTTACTAATTCCCTTCTCTTCTCTACTCTCTCTTCTTTACTCACAACACAAATACAGCAACAATAACGATAATACTAATAATGATAATGATGAAAATAATCATGGTAATGATGATAATGATCATAAATATTGATAATGACAATAATGAAAATAATGATTAATAATATTTAATGATGATAATGATGATGATAATACTAGGAATGATAATGATAATAACAGTATAATAATGATGATAATAATGATGATAATGATGATGTTAATGATGATAATAATGATGAATATTAATGACGATAACAACAACAACAACAACAATAATAATAATAATAATATAAATAATAATAATAATAATAATAAATAATAATAAAATAATAATAATAATAATAAATATAAATACCATATACAAACCTATGCCCCTATGCTTTCATGTTCTCATGCATATTGTTAACCCTTGTTATCCTATTTGCCTTCTGTCCTTTTCCTTGGCAGGTTTCTGCTGGAGGGAGCTGCTACATCTTAACTTTAAAGCAAATTACAGAATCTCCCGTTCGAAGGCCAAGAAAGAGTGTCGAAAAATGGGAGCTTCTCTGGTCAGTCTGGAGACTGCTCAGGAAGTGAAGGCCTTCGAGGAAGTCATGAAATATTTCCCTGGTGGAGAAATCTGGATCGGTGGAACAGCAGCACGATTCTACAAAATGCAGACAACCCTGAATCCTATGTAACAACCAAGACTTTATTTTGTGTGCTAGCTTATGTGGTATCTTAGTTCAATGTCCAGTTGTACGTTCTATTGTTTGAAAAGTGAAGTGAGATTATTGTGTGTGTGTGTGTGTGTGTGTGTGTGTGTGTGTGTGTGTGTGTGTGTGTGTGTGTTTCTTTAACTCCCTGGTGAAAAGGGTCTTTCTTTCAGAGGCAATTTTTTAAGACACTGTAATGTTTGATGACGCGCAATGCACATTGCGGCCAGGACTGTTCTGTATTAATTTTGACAGGGAACCTGGTGTGATAGCTCAGTGCAGTCTTGTGTGGGAAGATGGCCTTTCCTGAGATTCAAAGATTTAAGTGCAGGAATACAGACCTACCATTAATGCCATCCTACTGTTTTCCAGCGTCTCGCTGGGCATTCTTGTGTGTGAATGTCTTCAGTGCAGAAGGCCAGGTTTGAAGAAAGTGTTGATCAGGATCAGATTAGCAGGTGTGGATGTTGAAATATCCACGACAGTCATTTTGGAGTCTGTCCTGCTTATGGGTTTGAAAGACAGAGGCTTCTCTTTGGGGCGATAAGAGTTAACTAGTTGAAGCTCTGCTGTGCCAAGATGCATTTCCATTACCTGTTATTCCAAGTCTCCCATATGCGTGTTGTGAAGGTAAGTGTGGATAATATACCTGACAAAGGTCAGTACCTCTCCAGTGCTACACTTTATTCTGTCGAACCTGAAGCACCTATGTCCTTTTACTTCGAAGGTCTTTGTGGCTCTTCTACCTCCTGAATGCGGCAGATCTGGACGTCAATTTCTTGCAGGATATGCTCCAACTCAGTTTTCCTGTCCAGGACGATTTCAGTATTTGATTGCATGACCATGAACTGTCCCTGCTCTCTGGAATTCTAACGTGTTTTTAGAGCGGCCAGCAGCTCTCTCCTCTCGCCCTCTGGAATGGCAAGGACTTCAAGTTCTTTGGTTGGGACCTCTGAGACTCTTAACGCAGAGATGCACGATACTGGAAGAACCTTAATGGGTGTGTGGTACCATGGTTTGTTGGAAGGTCCAGCATATCTGTCTTCAGTCTTCCAATCTTTCTGTAAAAGGATAGAGGGAGAAGGGGAGGGTGGAGGGGGGGGGGGGGTCGAATGGAAGGAAAAAGTGGGTGGGGAGGTAGAGGTAGGACGGGGAGTGTAACAGTTTTTTGTTTGCTTGTTTGGTTTGGTTTCGTTTGGTTTGCTTTTGTAAACATTCTTTTCCTGTAATATTCTCATGTGTAATTTCTTTTAAGCTGAATAATGCATTAGTCATGACTAAATTTGTAAAAATCTGTAATGTAAGAATAACTCAAGTAGAATATTGTCAGTATTGATGGTATTATGTCACACACACACACACACACACACACACACACACACACACACACACACACACACACACACTAACTAACTAACTAACTAACTAACTAACTAAGACGTTCGTAGTATGGAGTACAATATTGTTTGCAACTAGCATGCCTGTGCAGTTTAGTTTAATCAACGGTTTCAAAACTATCAGAAATTTTGACGTTGTTTTTTTTTTTATATAACGTTTTTTTTTGCAATAAAGTAGATGTAAAACCTTCATCCATCTTAGAATTTCAGTTATTTCCAAGCAACACAAGGCTGGTATTCACTTTTGATCTATCACAATTTGTACATCTATTCTTCATATGACGTTCAAAATCCTTCATTGAGAGAATAATTGAAGTGCCAATGGAATCCAGAGAAATACTGTCCTCAACTAGCAAACCAACCAGATGGGGGAAATCCTGCATCACTCTTGGAAGTCTGCGTTATGTTCACATGAGATGCAGGTATGCATAGGGTATTCCATAATATGCCAGGGATACTACTGCTGCTCCGTGGGAGTTGCCATTTGTGATAGCCATTGGACTCTTCACAACAGAATATAACTTATGACATGAACCAGCCCATATTCATTACTGCAGAGCCCATCAGCGAAAGACACCACTACCACTGCAGCACCACTCATTGCTGTTTTGCTGACAGATAAAAGCAGCACAACTCGAGATAAGAGGTTCGAAGTAGCAGTCTTTTCAATTGTAAGCAGAACTTTTCCTATCGTCAATGGTTCTTTCCTCACCATCACTTGGGCTTCAATCAGACAGTTAAGGGCGAGATTTACGTCCT
>JADBJO010029828.1:0-5000 GCA_016801955.1 Conus betulinus
TCACGTTAACGACCTATGATGTACATTTGCCTTGAAGCTTTAGTTATGCTTGCTAGCATCCGCAGCATGATAACTGACTCCCTGGAGTGCGACCAATACCGATAAAAAAATTCAGGATTCTACCTTTCCGCAAATTTTACTACACTTTACCATAGTTGATATAAATCTGTTTACTATTTCACACAAAATTAATTTGCAAAATAGCATAGAAATCCAAGATAAACTCACAACCTTTAGTTCAAATGACTTCAATAGCAAAAAATTGAAAGAAGGGTGAGAAGCAGGTGACCAGAGGGATGCGGGAACTTTCCTACACACTAGAATGGCTTTGTACAGTGTATGTAAGGAATCATATATATTTGAATTTGATCAGTTTCACAGTTATATTTCAATGTTTTGTTCACTTACAATTGTGTGTGTGTTGTGTGTGTGTGTGTGTGGTGTGTGTGTGTGTGTGGTATGTGTGTGTGTGTGTTGTGTGTTTGGGTGTGTGTGTGTGGTGTTGTGTGTTGTCTGAGCATGTCTGTATGTGTATTTTCTGTTTCATTTGGTTTTCAATAATCACTGATAATTCATCGTTTTGTTCATTTTCAATATTTTTAGAATGCTCATCTGCATGACTGTTTGCTCATGATTGCTTTGTGCTATATTCTGTTCACAAAACTGAAATAACAAGTTTATTGAAAAAAAAAAAATTCTTTTCGTTATGATATGTCCAGTTCTGATAAAAAGAAATGGATAAAAAAAAGTGTACATTCACCACTGACCTTCAATCAAACATATAATACGGAGATTTATCTCAGAAGACACTGTGCACACTACTAAGTATATTACACTAACTAGTACAGGTTGACCCTAACAACACACACACACACACACACACACACACACACAAACACACACAAAAACACAAGCACACACACACACACACACACACACACACACACACACACACACACACACACAACACACACACACACACAAAACACAACAATGTACAGAATAGACAAGATTATTTTGTGTCACGATTTTTACCAATCTGATGGCCATATAATACATAGATTACATGGACTAATGTTTAAAAATCAGCCATTGTGGTAAAGAAAGGCTGCACAAATCTGAAACCTCAGTCTGAAGATGACTTTACACCAGCACCATTTTTTGAAACATTTAGATTACAGCCTTCGAAATTTTCTTTTTCAAAAAGTCATCAAATGGAAATGCAAAATAATATGATATAATGAAATCTTTCTTTCAATGCAATATGTATATAAATGATAGAATAAAATCTTTCTTTCACAGCTGTATGCTTTTTGACAACATTTGTTATTATTTTTCCCTATAAAATATAGCTCTGGCTATGTACTACACTGCTCATAAAAATCTTTGCATTTTGACAATATTTGTCATTATTTTCCCTATAAAAACACCTCCCCCTGCTATGTGCTATTCTTGCTCATTGTATCATAGTCATCCCCGAATAAGTCTTCCCTTGAAAAATTCCAGGAAACAAAACTATTATAGATCTATACACACACACACACACACACACACACACACACACACACACACACACACACCACCACATTTCTCATACATCTTCATCACCAAGAAGATTATTTCATCTATCTCTACTTAAAAAGGCCATTCTGTGTTTTCATCTCAGTCAGGTACCTGTCGTTTTTCCTGTTTTTATTTAACCCTGCTCATGCCATCAAAAGATGCTAACTCTGTAACACTTGCTGCAGTGTCGCGGTTTCAATTTTTTAAAAGAACAAAAAATTAAAGAAGGGAAAGACAGGGTGGATATTAACCCACAATGTGAAATAATTGTTGCTGGCTTCTCCTTTAAAGTTAAACATTATTTTATGAAGTAACTTTTAAATCTTCTTTAAGCTTAATCATGAAGTAAAAGTAATACTGCACCGTAACTCCTTGATTTTTCATTCTCCTTCCAATGTCACAACATCATGTGAAGCATACATGCTGGCTGACAAAGCAGGCCAGCTGTTACAATATTAACAACTATATTTGGTAATCAAAAACATCAAGAAATGGACAACCTTGCAACTCAACTGGCCTGCTGGACAAGGCAGTCTACTTGCTCAGGTGCTATGGAACAAATTATACCTATTGAGTCTTGTCTGACCATTATGGGCTTTATACTTTCTTTCATTTGTTTTTTTTTTCCAATTACAAGGCTGCCTGGCATACCACAGGTCATTTTGTGCATTATCATAGTCCCCCAAAAACCCTCTCCAAAGCTTTATGGTAATGAATGCATACACTTGTCTGCTTTCTTGAATATAACAAATTTGGTGTTCTCCATGTTTAAACTGTCACAGAAAGTAAGACACATTAAGTTTTTCACATGTGCACAATATAGTATATGAATAATAGATCACCATTTTCTGTTACTGTTAAAAAATGTTATTATAAGCCAACTGTATCTCATACCTCTAACATTTTTTCACTGCATTCAAATGAAAAACAATAACAACAACTAAAGATGCAACCCAGCCAAAACAAACTAACTGATGTTGCATGATACTGATTTATTTGTTATCATTAAATTACAATTCAGATGAACTGATTAATTAATAAAGCAGATGCAAAACTTATTTATTGGTAAATACATGATAAACTACATTTGGCATGTATGAGACCTAGTCCGTACTGCAAGCTGAAGTTCCAGAACAGAAGCTGACAGGTGGCCACTAACCCTTGATCAAAGTTGATCGATTTGTTACTACTCTACTGTCACACTGTGTGAGAAAATACAAAACAACTTACCTAGTAAAAATCCTGCAAAAAGAAAACGATGTGTTGATCTACACGTTATAAATGGTCGCACTTTTTCTCTTCAGTTTGGCATATCACGTTCATTACGTCCGATTCATGATGAACAGCAAACGAAAAGCGAAGATGGTAAACTCTACAAAGTTTCGTTTAGGTCTCCATAGGCGCTTCCAGTGTTAGGTGCCACTGCGCATGACAGGATAAACTCTCGCAGACAACGAGAAACAAGAGCATGAATTAGGTTGAAATTCTTGTCCAAAGTCTACACTGAGTTGTGTCCCTTACATTTGTGCCGTCTCTCTCTCTCTCTCTCTCTCTCCTCTCTCTCTCTCTCTCTCTCTCTCTCTCTCTCTCTCTCTCTCTCTCTCTCTCTTATTGTGTGTATGCTTTCGTAAATGCTGATATGAATCATCACTGTTCTTGTTATGATCAGTTCCACGTTGCGTAAGTGTTCTATGTTGGTGTTCTCAGTCTCTGAAGGGACACGGGCCAGACTGAGATGGAAACGTACCTCATGGTTTATCTGTTACCTTTGCGAATATATCTCTCTCCTCTTCTCTCTCTCTCTCTCTCTCTCTTCTCTCTCTCTCTCTCTCTCTCTCTCCTCTCTCTCTCTCTCTCTCTCTCAAAAAAAAAAAAAAAAAAAAAAAGAAAGAATTAAGTAGTAGACAATTATCGTGGACTTGGCATAATTATTGACAACCAATCTTTCATGGACTGCACACATCAAAACCTTACACAAAACAGAATCCAGACATACGCATCAGTTACCCAGGATTAAGCACTTTTAAAACTTTCACTCGAGAAAATTATTCCGAATGCCTTCATACTCTCTTAAATCTATTATTGTTCGACACAATTTGAATTAGCGCAAGTTTAATGAAACCCTGAATCAGCATCTGTAAACGCGCTCTTAAAGCAGTTCTCGTGGAATCTTCGAGCCTACAGATTTGGATTATTGTTAGAGTCCCCCCCCCCCCCCCCCTCTCTCTCTCTCTCTCTCTCTCTGGTCTCTCTCTCTCTCTGAAAGCCTGTTGATTTGCATCTTTTCTATCGGCTTCACATTTTCCGGCGTCCAGCTTCGTTGTGATCGAGTTAATCTAAGTCAGTGGTAGATAAGTGAGCTCAACGGGAATGAACTGATTTTTCATGTTTATAGAATAATCTGTCAGTCTTTCCATCTGTATAACCTGCCTTCTGTCTGCCTGTCTGTCTCTCTGATCGAAAGAAGCGCAGGACACGGTCTACTTAGCCTGCGACGAACGAACGACAATGATCACTTAGTCGCGGAGCGAGCGTGAGTGATGTCCACGCCCATCCGCCCACCCCCTTCCCCTTCCCCTTCCCACACCTATTCACCTCTGGAGGGGTGCAACCACGTCCGTCCAACGACAGTCTCCTTAAAACTGGCCGATACCCGACGACGACCTCAACACGAACTCTCTGCGGGCGTAGACGTGGTGGAGAGGAGATCGAGAGCAGGCCCATGAAGGGGCAAACAACTTAAGACTCTTTCATGCTGATCGATGAGAATGAGAGGATGATGAAGATGATGCTGTGGAGTTTCATTCCCGTCAGGGACTGCATGAAAGGACACTTCATGTGCAAGTGGATCAACTGTTACCTTGTCGTTCAGACTTTTGTTAGATGCTTGAACGACAAAGTACTGTGAAACCATTAAGTATGTCTTGTTCTGCAGAATTAACAATTATTGAGCATATACTGGTAAAATGTGCTTCAATGAAAACTTTCCGACCTCCGGAAGTCGTGGAATGTGTTTTGCCTGTTTCTAACGTTAAGTTATTTTGGGATCAGTTTGATCTTTTCAACTTTTTCGGTATTTAGATTAGCTAGTTATTTGTTGTGTAGTTCTATTGCACGTTTCTTGCAACTCTCTCTCTCTGTCTGTCTGTCTGTCTGTCTGTCTGTCTGTCTCCTCTCTCTCTCTCTCTCTCTCTCTCTCTCTCTCTCTCTCTCTCTCTCTCTCTCTCTCTCTCTCTCTCTGTCCGTTTTAAACAATTTTTTGATGATGTTGAAAATTAACAGAGTTTTGCTGTTTTTATGCTAGAGTCTAAAATTGACACGACGAAAAGACTTAAGATAAAACAACCAACTAACAATGAAAGAACACCGATGCGTCCTTTCATAATATATCCCATATCCCGGCATCAACCAAAAGAAAGACACAGATACGTGAAATG
>JADBJO010029828.1:12500-18590 GCA_016801955.1 Conus betulinus
GGACCTAAACAGCGATATTCTGGCTGAAGGAACTATCGAGCGAGTCGAGCGACTGTTGACGCTAGAACGCTTGTCGTTAATATGTTTTGTTCGAGACTATCACAAGCAGTGGATAATCTGAAATGAAAAGACGCATTTTACGTGCATTAATCTGAGAAGAGATTCATCAGGCACGTGCGCCGGGGTAACCATCAACGGTACAGATTACTCTATAAGTGTGAATGTTTTATAATCAAATTATGGTTCATATGAGTAAGGTGACTGGGGTGTCTAGCATTGGGTAGAGGATTGACACACAGGCGCGGGGATGGCGTTTTTTTTTTAGTGTGTCAGTTTTTAATTGGTTGGCGGTTTCTTTACTTTTTGCTATTGTTTGTCTGTTGTTTTGTACCTTGTTTGTGTGGTCGAAGAATACATGTTTGTTACGTGTTGGAAAGCTGTCGAGTTTTTACTGGTATGAGTTGTTTCTTGGGTTGTTATAATCTTTTTTTTTGTGACCTCTATTACATTGTTACTGGGTTGCTTTCTTCAATAAAGAGTGCGTTGTCGGCCCTGCTCAAACAATCTAATGGTCCTTTTCACCTTTCGAATGAGCATTTGTAGAGTTTCACTTTAAAAAAAAAAAACATTTTTTTGTACTTCTTGTTTGAAATCAAAAGATATGTACTTTCCGTGTGCGAATTGCATACATTATTGAACAATATCAAGATTTACCAATCAACCAAGGCGATCCTTTCTAACCCAACCAACTTCCTGGACCCTCCTCCCAAGATGCTGCACAATAATCCACAAAAGTACAGTCTCTCTGGTGCGTTATACCGAGAGTGTTATTTCTTTTTAAATGTCTTTTTCGTATGATCCAGAAAAGAGTGTCGATCTGTTTCCGGTGTGAGCCTTGTCAACAAATTTCAAGACGTGTGTATCAGTGGTTTATGTGCGTTAATGTGTATTGCCTTAATAGTACAGAACACAGGTGAAATTTAAACTGTACAGCGAGTACAAGTTTAATTTACTCAAAACCATCGGCATCTGTGTAGTATGTGCATATGTGGATGTAAACTTTCTTTTTCACGACAAACTGAGCAGCGGCATCTGGATATTCTTACAACTACCCATGCATTGTGCTTCGCTACTACTACCTCAGTTTGTGAGTTACAATTTAAAAAAAAAATAGTATTTTTGTGTTGTATTTCATCTCTCTCTCTCCTCTCTCTATCTCTCTCTCTCTCTCAGTCGTCTCTCTCTCTCTCTCATTTTATGAAAGAGAATTCATACCTGATAACTATGCCAATCTCTGCTCCGATGACACAAACTTCTAATGACAAAAAAAATTGTAATCTGGAACAAAGTGTTGCGATTTGGATTTTTGTAGCGCCTATTGTATAGGTTTTAAGAGACGGACATTTCCCCTGAACGGATGAAATGAATTTACTTTTAAGTTCTACGTGATGTAATACTTTACTTAGAGTCTACTACTTACCGTTTTGTATATATGAAATGTATGAACTAACCATATCTATTGCTGATGTGGCCTTACGGTAGATATTCACTCGCTCTCTGTCACTGTCTGTCTGTCTGACTTTGTGTGTCTGCCTGTATTGTGTGTCTGGCAGTGTGTCTGTCTGTCTCTGTCTCTGTCTGTCTGTCTGTGTCCGTCTGTCTCTCTCTCTCCTCTCTTCTCTCTCTCTCTCTCTTCCCGATGGAAATCAGAATTTTTTTCGGATTAACCGTCATGTTGGCAGATTCCTCTCTCTCTCTCTCTCTATCTCTCTCCTCTCTCTCTCTCTCTCCTCTTCTCGTCTCTCTCCGACGGAAATCAGAATGTGACCCTTTCGGATTATTTAACCGTTATATGAAAAAAAAAAGGCAAGATTCTGTTCTCTCTCTCTCTCTCTATCTCAGATTCTCTCTATCTCTCTAGCCCTCTCTCCTCGTCTCTCTCTCTCTCTCTCTCTAGATCTCTCTCTCTCTCCTCTCTCATGTGTGGTGCGGTGTGTGTGTGGGGTGTGTGTGTGTGTGTGTGTGTGTGTGTGGTGTGGTGTTTGAGTGAGACTTCCTTTGGTCTCATTTAGAACAAGAAACCAGTTTATTTTCTAATTGACCGTTCATTGTACTGGACAGATGACTCAAGGCTTAGACAGACACACATAAACGCGCATTACCGTGCGCGCTCGCACGCACACACGCACATACACGCGCGCCTTTGAACGGCACAGCCCTGATGTAGTGTTTGTTGTCAGCTGGGCTATACAGGCCTACAGCACACCACACACAGCACACACACACACACACCACACACACACACACACAACACCACACACACACACACACACACACACACATGGAGACGTGTTGTATATTTCCTAATTCAGTATATTGAATTCAGGGATCATTCCCAACGCAGCGGGATTTTCGAATGATATTGAAGAAGAGAGGATATTTCGGTAATGATTTGAGCCAAAATGGGTAGCTTTTCCTTGGCTATAACTTCGAGTGTTCAACATTAGTGATTTTTGCATTTGCGACCCTTTTTTTTTTTTCTTTTTTTTTCTTCTTTAAAATTCTATCCATTAAGGTAGCCACATTCTGTCTTCGGGGATGATGTCAAAGCGTAACACCAGTGTGCATTCGAACTTGCTTTTTTTTCTCATGTCATCGATTCCACCGACACACGATTGTCTGCTCTTCGTGCACACACACACACACACACACACACACAAACACCACACACACACACACACACACACCACACACACACACACGCGTGCGCGCGCGCGCGCGCGCGCGCGAGCGGAGGTGCGTTCGTTTCAAATATGATTAATTCTTTTTGCCCATCTCAGGAACTGATAAACTGTTTATCAACAACAAAAGCAACAACAACAACAACAGCAATGACAACAACACACATAATCACCGACTGACTGACTGAAACCACTTTATTGTCAGATTAAGGTTATGTTGTACTGATGTATAATATAGTGTAGATAAAACCGTCAGCACGAAATTATTAGCAACAACAGCATAAATAATGCCAAGTGATGATTAAAAAAAAAAAAAACAGCTTGAAGTCATTAAATCTGATAACAAAATAATCCTCAGGAAATCCTTCGCAATCTCTCTGTCTCTGTCTCTGTCTGTCTGTCTGTCTCTCTTCTCTCTTTGAGTTTCCCACTTCCCTGTTACCTTCTTTTTTCTCCGCCCCTTGCCATCTCTGTCTGCTGTCTGTCTGTCTGTCTGTCTCTGTTCTTCCTTCTTTCCGTCCTAATTCCTTTCTTCTTCCTCCTCTTCCTCCTCCTTCAACCCGCTCTCTATCCTGTCTCTCAAAGTCGTTTCCCCCTTTCCTCAAATTTCCGTCCAAGCACGTCATAAAGTTTACCTTAAGTCAACAGTACATTAGCAAGCACGCTTACGCCAAATTCAGGTACACACACACACACACACACACACACGCACACGCACCCACACACACACACACACACACACACACACACACGTGTGAGCACACGCATACCTGTACGCCCCACGCGCAATAGATGCACGCTCCTCTCCTTTTCATTCTCCCCTTCCGCCCTCATCAATCCACTCATGTGTACTTGCATGCATAAAATTCATGAAAGCTAGGGCCAACAACGATCATGGCAATGTAGATCAGACCCACATGTTACTTGTTTTAAAGTCGGATAATTCTTCTTTTACATTGCCCAACCACACCATAGAATTAGAAAACAGACACGCAAACACGCATAACACAACACAACACACGCACGCACGCACGCACGCACACGGCACCGCACGCACGCACACACACACACACACACACACACCACACACACACACACACACACACCCCACAGAGACCAGAGAGAGAGAGAGATGAGAGAGAGAGAGAGAACCCGAAAAATACAGTTTCAAAGAACTTAAAAATGTGAACAGTTTAAAAAACAAGAACTGTAAAAGTATTAAAATATCAATATCTTCTCAGTGTGGTTGAGATTTCATGACTAGAATAGCTAAAAGTGCTATGATTCTTACAAAACAGGCGTGTGAAACACACTGTACGTTGTGAGCAGGAATTTTATAAGATTCAATTTTTCATGAAGAGGCTGAAAGAGAAGTTCTCATGCCAGTGCTATACAATTAAAAAAAAAAAAAAAAAAGCAGTGCCAATGTTTTGACGAAAAGGTAATACAGATGCCAGCTTTAGATATAATAATACCAAATCAACTCTGCATAAAATTATGGTTTGCAGCTTTGGACATTTTTTTTTCCCAAATTGTGATAGAAAATAATTTTTGCCTGCCATTGAGTCTCCTCCATATTACTTCTGTCTCAGATTGCAGTCTGCTCTTTGTAGAATATGAATAGCTGCAGAAACAAGGAAAGGAGCATCTTAGATCAAAACAACGAATCCGTTTGTTGCTGCTTTTCTTTTTCACAGACATGAACCAACTCATATCCACTCCGACTGGCGTCTCCTGAAATGCATAATAGAGCTATACCATTGATTCACTCGTGTTCTTAATAGCCTAGCCGACCACCAAGGACCATGGGCTGGTTGCCATGTCAAACTCGATTCCGTATTTGCTTGTAAACAAATTTGCTTTAAAACTGGATCTGTTGGCCACAAAAATCTTAGATGAAATGACAGAAAAAAAAAACACACCTGATACCAACAAACAAACAACAAACAGGAAAAAACAAAACATCTGGGGAACATTCCTGAACAAGGTTTTCACAGCAGTTTGCTGTAAAGCACCTGTGTTTCACGTCTTGAAAATCCCCCGAAACATTTTCAGGTAAGAATCGTTTCATAGTGAGTGGCTCATCTCATAAAAAACCATGGCGTCTCCTTCACCGTTTAATTAAAAGGCGCAGGTTCATGTGAAAAGCAATAGACTGTGTGCAATTTTTTCTCTTCCTAGTGTAGCATGTATACTGCTCGCGGGTGGCACCTCCTTGAGACTCTGAAGCTGAAACTGTGTCACTGGGACAAAAATTAATTCTTCTCTGCCGCCACCAGCGGTAGGAGCTGGTTGAGACTGTAAGGTTTAGCTGGATCTGAAAGAGTTTATTATTATCCCAGTGTGTAGTCTCAGCCTTCTTGCCAGAAGTCCTTGACGTATGTGTGAGATTTGAATTCTAGACGTGTAATGTGTGTGTGGCATAAACCATCGAATTTCCGTCGACATTGAAGAGCGGTAAATTATGATTCTGAATCCCATGATATACACATCCTTTTACGCAAAAGGGAAGTAGTCATACACAAAATTCACCGCATTGAAAGTGATTTAACGGTGAAGTATTGAGCATATTGTTTTGGATTATTTCTGAATATGACACCAAGGGCTGTTATGACAAAAGCGGCCGTGACAATAGATCATTTACTGCCGCACGATCAGTGAAACTATGCAGATGTGAAATTTTTACTCTATGTATGAGAGCCTTGTCATGAAATGAAATGGGAAAGAGAAATACAGGATTGTACTTACATTCCCGTGCGAAAAGATCGTTGTTTCAGCCCAATGTCGTCCGCCAGAGAGGGTATAAGTAAATGCAGTTGTGCGGCAATACCAGTAAGAGATAGATTACTCTGCCCCCTGTACCGCCTACCGCCCCCCCCCTCTCTCTCTCTCTCTCTCTCTCTCTCTCTCTCCCACACACACACAACACACACACACACACACACACACAAAGAAAAACACACACACAACACACACACACACACACCACCCACACCACACACACACACACACACATACACATGCGCGCGCGCACACGCGCGCGCGCGCGCACTCACCTGTCGAATTGTTCCGATAACCTGGCTTCACTTACCAATCTAGTACACAGCCCACAATCAGTAGGAAGCAGTGATAAGATAGACTGCACACACTGGGGGACACTTGAGTTATCGCAATTCCAGTATATTGTTTTTCTTGAGAAAGGGTGAAACTTATTTGTGGAAAATTTCTCTACGGAACAAGAAATACCGGACAAGGGCGTTCGGGGGGGCGAAAGACTTCAGCAAAGTCGAACGGATAAATTCTTTTTTATTTTACGGATTTGCCATTTATCCGGATCCGAACCACGGAT